>LUCW03002527.1:5000-22999 GCA_001586965.3 Sphaeroforma sirkka | reverse complement strand
ATACATACAGATCTTTTCAAACACACTTGTTATTCCAGTTTTGGAACTAACTAACCTTTGCGTCAATGTTGCTTATTCACGAACTCACATGCATCGGGCGTAGTTGCGTACTGGACTAGGCAGATAGTAGTTACCTTTACATCTGCTATTTAATTTTGTAAAATACTAGATCATGATATATTTATTTATATAGTGCTTTGGTTCGTAAAAGTATAATGACCACCGTACAACCTATGGCATTTGAACAGAAAACTCAAATGTTCGGTACATAAATATTTGTCAATATTTTGGTCTGCTCTCGCGACAGTCGACACTCTACTAACTCTCCACTAGACTGGTCTTCGATAAATATGCGCCTCCAGTCAATCCTCAAGACCTCAACACTGAATATCAGGCCGTCGTGTATTTTTGCAAGTATGTTTCACAGCACCATACCGACATTGCCTTAGGTCTGTTGTCGGCATAGAACCAGTTAAATACCAGCTACTACTACATACTAAGAAAAATGTACCACTATGTACACTTGTATCATACCATAGCCTTGTCTCATTTAGAAGGCTATAATCATACACACTAGAAAAGTTTTACCACTAAATAGTACACATATGTAGTTTTACTACTACATACTGGAAACTGGAAAGTGTCTTCCAAATCAATGGGAGACTTTCTAGATTTTTGTGCCGGATTTTGAATCTTGCAATTTCTGGAAAGTCTTCCGTTCGAAGACTTTTGGCATCATTCGGAAGTTGGAACAAGTATCTACCCGTTTACATGTCAACCCAACTACTCTGAACGGCAAATACCACGCGTTGACTTCCAATTTTAGGTCTAGAACAATAATGGAAATATATGAGACACAAAACTAACAAGACGCACATGCAAACTTCACAGCGATTTCTACCAAAAAGTGCCTTGTTAGACAAACCAATAAAGAAGCAGATGATGATAAAATACAGTGGATGCGGGCACGGCAGGGGTCCCAAGGCCACCGACAACGATTTAAACATTGAAAGATTACGCAGCTGATGCCCAGGAAAGAAGACAACACCATTCATAGAATTCTTACTCTCAACAGGACAGTTCTACAACGATATCTAACTACGATGCGAGTGGACCGTCAATCGTTTCAGGTAACCACCTCTATTTCAACATTGAACTATTATTTCCTTTTTTACACGTATACATGTATAATACATATATATATATATATATGTATGTGTGTGTGTGTGTGTGTGTGTGTGTGTGTGTGTGTGTGTGTGTGTGTGTGTTGTTGATTATATATATATATATATATATATATATATATGTATATATTATATATATATGACATATACATGTATATATATATATATATATATTATATATATATATATATATATATATATATATATATATATATATATATATATAATATCATGTAGTATATGTATGAAGGCCATGCATTATATATATTATATTAGTATATATTGTATATATATATATATATGTATATACATTATATATTATATATTATATATTACTAATATATATATGCTATATATATATTACATATAAGGCTTATATACATGGCCTCCATGATAGACAGGGCTTACATATATATATATATATAATATATATATATATTATATATATATATATTAATATATATATTATATATATATATACATATATATATATATATATATATATATATATATATATATTATTATACAGTATATATGTATATATACATATACATATGCATATATATATATATAACATAAATATATGTATAAATATATACTGTATATTTTTATATACATATATATATAAATATATATTCTAAAATATATATAGTATATATACATAATAATGTACTAAAGAGCCCGCACTGCGAAATACCGACCTATTTTTTGACAAAAAAGGTCCGGCGAAAACATTTGTACCAGAACTTGGTACAAATGAATAATTTGAATAATTTGTGCGATTTTCAACGAAATATAGACCAATAAATATCGATGTAATATCTATCAGAAGGAAATTTAACAACCAACAATATTGCTAGCTCATAGTAGTTGGAAACACAAATTCTAGAAATATCTTTCTAGAAATAAATATTTTCAATTTTTTCACAATCTAATTGAATAACAAAATATATGCGATATTTTTATAATAATTATTATTTTAACTAGTCTTTTCATTAGTACAATGTTATAAATGAGCTTTGATAACTACTTCATTAACCTATTTCATTGATCAATATTTATTCTATTTTTACATTTCTGGCTTGTTTTTCAAAAACAAATCGATGGTTGACAGGTGTCAAATGATACTTGTAAAAATAATAGTTATTTGCGGAAGTAGTAGTAGCTGTAGAATTCATATTGCAGTAGTAGTAGAAGTCATATTGCAGAAGTAGTAGTAGAATCCATATTGCAATAGTAGTAGTAGAATCCATATTGCAAAAGTAGTAGAAGTCAAATCCAGAAGTAGTAGTAGTAAGTAGTGTACAAAATTCACATCTCATTCTTGTTTTGAATATAAAAGAACACCTTGTTTAGATGAGCGAATGTATACATATACAGTGAATAAAATCCAAAACAATGACTGATGATTACCTATCATCGCCTACATTGGCGGACATTGTTGAAGTTATCGATGAATCACGACAACTGATCAGTGATCTAACAAAAGTAGTTGACGATGAAATGCAGGCCAACCCTACGCGTGAAGTGGTAGTAGATGAAGTGCTACAGCTATCACCGGACGAAGTAGGTGATGTAGTAGACGAAGTATATATAGTTGACAAAGTAGATATTGTGGTTGACGAAGTAGATGTAGTTGACGGAGTAGATGAAGTACAAGCAAAAAAAACCCCCCTGATCCTAAACTTGAGTTTAGGGGACGAGCAATGGTTGATGGAGAGCGTACTCAGACTAGCATACGTGTACGCGAAAAGCCGGTAGATCTATCGAAAAATGACAATCGATGTTTAGACATGCGAGTAAAGAACATGCTGACTAATCTTGATATTTCACTTGCAAGATTCAGCAAAGTAACGCATCTAAAGGGTGCCATAGACACACCGCATAAGAAACTTGTGGTGCAAATGTACAACGCAGTCAAAGATTGTTTTTGCCACACGATAAACCATGCTAGCCCTCATCGTGTGCGTGAGGTGATTGATCAGAAGGAAGTGAAAATGACGAAGCAGAATAGGAAGGATGATATGGCTAGGCTATTTTTAGAAGCAGCACTGAAGGTCATGGTGGTCGGTAGTAGGAATCGAAAAGATGTAAACTTCGATGGAAATTACTAGGTTTCAAACTATATTAAACTAAAATACAATTTAGTCAGTTAGGATTTAGCAGTGGTAGCTTGTGTAAGAATGATCGGGACTGCCTCTTGTTAAGAGCCTAAATATCCTCGATCACACAGGGCGTACCTCTAGCTGTTCTTTATTGAATAATTTTCACTAGAAGTACTAAGTGTTCATGACCACTTGCCTAATTTGTAAATAGACATAATAACGTAAGTCACGTTAATACATTAGCTGATATAAATAAAGCTCCATCTGAAGAAAAGTTAAAAAAAGAAAAAGACTTATTGAATTTTGGAGATTGGCGGGAGGACCAAAATCTATAAGTAGTAGTTCGGAGATTATAAAATTTAGTTTATAATATCCTACATCTACTAATGTCTCAAATAGGTCCAAGTAGATGAGTCATACCAAATACTCAGGCTATTGGAGCCATCAAAGTGAATTTAGAACACTTTGGAAATATTGGAAAAAGAGCTTGTACTAAATTATTTAAAATACAAATAAAACCAATGTATTATCTCAATTGATCTTGATATTTTAGACTGACCGGAGGCCGTATTTCTACAAAGATGTGGTTAGCAGTATTTTTGCTTCTTGTACAAAACAGGAAGAGGCGAATTAGATGGTAGAAACCAAGCGCGATGATATAAATAGGAACGAGAAGCGGACACTGGACAAGGACAAGGAGAGTCGAAAAAACGCTGGGATACTTGCTAAGACTCCAAAACCACAGAAGAGAAATACCAAGAACAGTACACGTTGGATTACCATTAAATAGTTGTGATGGTAGTAGTAGTAGGAGTAGCAGTCTAAGTTGGGAGTATTTTATTAGCTCCTACACCAGTACGAGTACACGTTGAAATACCACCAAATAGTTGTGATAGTAGTAGTAGTATTCTATGTCGGACGAATTTTGTAGCTCCTATGCCAGTAAGACAGACAACCAATACATCTGCAACAAATGAGAGCCTAATCGAACAAACACCAACAAGACCAGTAGCAGTGCTAATTCCACAAGATAGCGGAATTAGTTCTTGTGCCCAGTCTATTACATACGGACCCGACACATACGACAACTCAAGGAAGAGACGTTTTTCTACAACTTCTTTTGATGGCGCAAATGGTCGAAGTGATAGTAGTAGAACTTCTACTGATGGCGCAAATGGTCGAAGTGGTAGTAGTAGAACTTCTATTGATGGCGCAAATGGTCGAAGTGGTAGCGATGACGAGGACGGTGTGGAAGAGTTTGATTGCGATAAGAAAGGTGCGGAAGAGTTTGAAGATTGGGATAGACGTCTAGATTTGAAACGCAAATACAAGGTAAAAATTGGACGCATCAAATGGCGGAGATTGCGAGCTGATTTCCAAAAATACACTTTGCTGGGTAAGGACAGGCCGCAGCAGAAGTGTTCATATATGATTCCCCAGGACAAACTAATGGGTGCTATGGATTGGGTACATTCTAACATAGAACATCGACCCGGACAGCCGTCTGTATGAACACTATAAATGTACTATCAAGAGCGACATACAAATAGGTAGAGATACCTTTAATCTACTGTTAAATAAGCTGACAAGAAGATCACCGTGCCTCGCTGGCTTGTCCTACTACTACACAGGATTTCGTACAGTAGTAGAATGTGTACATGAAATACTTAATAGATGCTCAGATCGAGTCGATAGTGAGGAGAATAATATCGAGAAGATTAAGAAGTTGAAGAACGATCTCAAAATTCTGAGATTGGGATTGGATATCAGTGCGGAACATGTTAAATATACACTCGCAAACCACCAGGAAGAAGAGAGCGAATGCATACATCATTGCATGGCATATCAATTATTCGGAGAGTGCACAGGGCGGGGACATCAACACGCAAAATCTTGCATAGCTTGCGAATTGTACTATGACTATACAAGCAAAATCGCTGGATTACTGAAGAACAACTTCGATCACAAACAAAAAGTATGTATATATAATTTGCCTTCCAATCCTACTTCTAGTCCCACACCTGTTTTACTACTTCCACTTCCACAACTTATCGGTCGTAAATTCTGATACTACCCATCCCATTCATTCTCGCAGATACTTCCTATGAAAAGGAATGAAGGACAAAGTGAGTACTTTGGCAAATCAGGGATGTCTTTTCTAGGGTTTATACTCGTTTGGGGTGAATACAAGGTGCAATCTGGGGACGAAGAACCGACCAAGCACTTACAGGCATCGTTTTTTATTTTATGCCGGACGACAACAGAGGACAATACGCACCGTCTGTCGTGCTCGCTATTGAAGCACTGCTTTACCTCGTGCGAAAGACGATGCCCAATATTACCAGTATAGTGATGCAATCAGACAATGCGTCCGCATTTTCCAACTCCCTACATTACACCACTACACCTCAGACGCAATCATCTGATGGTAAGCTCAAGATAACGCGATGGATTTTCACAGAGGCACAAGCGGTGAAAACAGCGCTTGACACACATTTCGCGTATGTGAATATCGTGCTACAAAGATTTGTAAATCAAACAAAGGTGGTAGTGCAGGTACGCCTGCAGATATCTACAGGGCACTATGTGACCAAGAAGGAATAGCTGGTAGCTCTGTGGCTATTAGACCGCGAGACAATTCCATCGTGAAGTATATTGTCCAAAATACTGGAGATACTATCACTGGAGATACTACTAGCACTGGTAATAAGAGGACGTGTGCAGCAGGTACAAAATGTGAAAAGCCTGGTGATTCATTAGTAGTTCCCGAAGGTGGAAAACATACCTGCAAAGGCTGTGCTCGTCCTATTCATGCGATCTGCGGTCACGAAGATTCGAGCTCTGACGATACTACCTGGGCCTTAAGGTTTTGTAACGGTAAAGCTAAGGACTGTATGTCTGAAGTTTATAAGTCAGAACATGAGATAGAACAAGAAACTGTACTGTATAGGGGAAAAGCAATACCGGAGAAACTTGTGGAACAACCGGCTTTATACTTTGGAACCACGCTGTCGGAACATCACAGCTACAAATCTCAGATGGAGAGTGTTATGCGAAAGACACGCGTTCATGACATTGAATGGGATGAATTCCAACACGTACAACTATCGGAACAAGCCGGGGTATTTAAAGTGCAATTAGTAGTAGAAGCAAAAGTTTAAGTAGTTTTAGAAGTAAAAACGCAAGTAGTTTTAGAAGTAAAAATACAAGTAGTAGTACAAGTAACGCTCGTATCATATCTTTCCTACCTCGTTCAACACCAGTCGCCGGCAGAATTGATTGAAGAATTGGCTTTGCTAGAAGGTCTTCAACCGCGCATAGATTTAGGGAATATGACTTTACACTACCATCAAAGTCCAGTACCTGCAGTGTGGAAGCCGATTGTATGAAGTAAGGGAGCGGTAGTAAAAGACAAAGAGATTGTGCGTGAAAAGATCAATGCTATTAGTTCCGCACTGGATAGTTTTCAACAAGGGGTGGCGACACTGCATGAGATCTCATCAGAAACGAAGCCACTACAGCCCGAAACGATGCTGAATATAGTCCAACCTCGATGGGCCAGGAAACCTCTTCAAATACCGAAAGCAACATTTGCAGCCGTGGTACGAAAAGCTTTGGTACAACTTTATGTACAGGGAGTAGACGACACTAGCAAGCGTGTTAGTTCTGAAGCAGCACTGCAAATTTTTAAGACAAAACGTAATCACATACGATTGGTATCAACGTATGATTGTCACCAGTCCTAAAATCAAGGGCTTCTTTGGGGGTAAGCCCAGGTTTTTTGCAGAATCAGTATAAAAAGCTGACGATAGGAGATTTAAAACGTAGACTGGACTCAGAATTTTTTTTTTATGGACCAATAGCGAACAAGACCGAGCTGACAGAACTTCTACGTGTTAATGGGATCGAATTGGAAGGCATGTTGCCTAAACCTACTTCTACGGCTACCCCGAGTTCTACTACTGCTTCTACCGCTACCCCGAGTTCTACAACTGCTTCTACTGCTACCCCGAGTTCTACTATTGCTTCTACTGCTACCCAGAGTTCTACTATTACTACTACTACAAACACGTCGTCCCCACAGGGACCTATACCGAATATAATAGGACAAAGACCAGATGAGACACAGTCCTCCGACAATACTGGGCCCCATGAAGGTAAATTCTTGATTACATTCTCTGTTCTATTATACTTGCTACAGGTCCCAATGAAATTACGCTTTTGAATATATATATATATATATATATATATATATATATATATATATATATATATATATATATATATATATATATATATATATATATATATATATATAGTATCAATAGTAGTATTAGTTCAGATGTGAGTAGGTAGTACCAGCAGATGTAGTAGCAGAAGTAGCTGTTGTTGTATATATATATATATATATATATATATATATATATATATATATATATATATATATATACGTTCATGTACATATTCGCATTCATTTTCCATCTACTAAATTATCACCTTGCTATTTATTTCTTCTATACTATATATATATATATATATATATATATTAAAATATACACATACATACACGTATACAATACACATATATTTGTAAATATATATTTCTAAATACGTGCATATATATGCATATATGTACTTATAAAAATGTCTTTTTTCATTAAAAAATATTATATGTTATATATATATATATAGAAATGCTATATGGTGTATTTTACTATAAATATTTACCAAAAACTTCAATGACAACTATTCAATGACAACAATCACAATATGGAGTTGTAAACTTCAGTATCAGTATATTATCTAATGAATATTGACGATAAATATAGATTTATAGTTTTACCCCAATTAAACGAATTAAAAACAATATTCGATGTCTTTATTCTCTCTTTTTTTTTAAAATACACAAAAAAACGAGCGTGCGAGACAGCGAGAGAAAGTCGTCATAAAATTTAAAAAACAACAACAAAATGAAAATATTGAGCAACAACACCGTGGTTAATTAGCGACACAGCCTCGATTCCTCAAATACATAAAAGTTCACAACTCGGAATACGAAACGCCAGTCCACTTACGCGCGCACATAAAAACATATCTAAAATATGTGCTGAGCGTGTGTATAAACACGATGTTGGCTGTCTTGATCTTGTATCAGCACGTGTGAGTGTGGATTCCACTGCCGGGGAATCTTCGATTCGATATGTTGAAAGGTCAAGTTGATGGGCCCCATTGCCACAATGCTAAATGGGTTGCTGTATGTGACAAACCGGCTGTGTAGTCTTCTGACACCTCGGCTGATGGCAATGGATCGAACCCTCCGGGAGGGCTGGTTTCCTACGCTTCTTCTATATGAAGTACTTCTGTGTTCATTCGCGACAGCGTGCGAGTATGAGAGGTTCTTCTCCAGATCTCGTCGTTTGGGTTGAGAATGTGCTTTATCACTCTGATGACTTCAGTACAAATATTTTTCTCGGCGCAGCCTTCTCGATATCGATATCTATCCAATGTCACCAGTGTCGAACGAGAGTATTGCGAGTCGAAGTATTTATTTCTACATATGCATACAAAAGCACCCCTTAAGGATTTTAGCACGTATGTATCAAAATCAGGAAACACTAAATTCTAGCCCTTGTAATTTTCAGGCAAGTAACAAAACAAAAACAAAAAAGTTCTATATAAATACTTACTGCGGTTCGCAGGTTTCAATTCCTGATTTCCTCTAATTTATAAAGAATTTCAAGAACACCTATTGAAAAAAAATCAGGAAACACTAAATTCTGGCAATTGTAATTTTCAAAAGGGACATTTCACATTTATAATCAGGAAAATTCACATATTTTCGAAATTTTTATGAAATAATAGGGCGAAATCTTTGAAAAAAGCGAGCCAAAATCGAGAGACCCGACAGGGCTATGTGATTCGACAATCGTTTTATCGTGAAACGAGAGAACATTCCTTGCCTTCGTATTCCCACTTATGTGCGTTCGTGCGTGTGTACATATGTATGCGTGCACGTATGTGAGAGTGTGTGTTCGTGCGTATATGTACGTGTACGTATGTGTGCGTATGTGTACGTATTTGTGCGTATGTGTGAGTGTGTGTGCGTGTGTGTGTGTGAATATGTACTTGAGTGTGTGTATGTGTGCGTGTGTGTGTGCGTTTGCGTGTGTATGCGTATGTGTTTGTTGTTAAAAGGTGGTGGTCTTAGCCCTGCACTAGAGCTTGTATTATTCACAGTAACACACATTCATATCCACTCAAAAACAGTGATTATAGTTACGTATATGTGTTTGCTTGCACTTTTTTATACTGTAGATATTCTGACAAAAACACTACCGATGAAGAGGATGTGGGTGGTGAGGACGACGATGTGATACCTCTCACGAATGTTATTACGATCGACGCACGTGCGTTATGTAGGACACAAGCGGCGACCAATTCGATTGCGCTGAATGTCACAACCAGGGAACAGCTTAAAAATCGACGTCTGACTGGACATTGCAAGGCATGCAAAAAGGTTGTTCTCCCACGCCCATGGGTACCCCTGTAAAATTACGGCCTTCTGTCAGTCTAAAATTATAGATGTAGGTATTATAAATCAAATTTTATAATCTCTGAACTACTACTTACAGAATTTTGTCTTCCCGCCAATCTCCAAAATCCATTAAGTCTTTTTCTTTTTTAACTTTTCTTCAGATGGAACTTTATTTATATTAGCCAATATTTAATTGACTTACGTTATTATGTCTATCTACAAATTAGGCATGTGGTCATGAACACTTAGTACTTCTAGTGAAAATTATTTAATAAAGAACAGCAAGAGGTACGTCCTATGTGATCGAAGATATTAAGGCTCTTACCAAGAGGCAGTCCCGATCATTCTTACACAAGCTACCACTACTAAATCCTAACTGACTTAAATTGTATTTTAGTTTGTATAACATAGTTTAAAACATAGAAATATCCATCAAAGTTTACATTCCCTATATTTTTACAGCAAACATGCAAAACCAGGAACTCGTACCATCGCTGGGCCTTGTCCTTTGTTATACCTGGACGTTTTAAGTCAGCATCAAGTTTCAGAATGTATCTCTGAATAGGAGTATTCTCAACTGGTTCAGTTAAGATGGAACTCAGTCCTGGACTGCGCATGTCCTTGCTTAATAAGGACATAACCAACCAACACACGGCTGGCCAGTCACGACAAGTGTCTAACTCATGCTGGTGTCGCTGGAGGATCAAATAATATGTACCTGTAGGGTCAACTGACTGTATTAAAGCAGAAATCCTTTGCTGGGGAGCGATATCATTCGTCTCCAGCATGACCGTAAACGCATTAAGCGTACGGGTTAGCGTATCGAGGTCATGGTTGTTTATGAACTCGACCTGCTTGCTGTTGGCATCCCAGTTCGACTTAAGTCGACTGATCTGTCCCTTGTACTTCTGGTTATCCCGATGGTCTTGTCCACGTTGGGTCTGAAGTAGCTGATCGATGCGCTTCTGCTTGATCGCGATCATATTAGCAAAATATGATACGTCATCAGCACGGTGCTTGTCATAGGCGATTTCCATCTTAATTGTGTAATCGTCGACCGATTTATTAAGTTCGGTCACCTCGTCAAAGTGAAAGTTCTCTGCGGGTTGGTGTAATGCGGTGCGATCGAAGCGATTAAATTCGACATCGTTCATACGTTTACGGGAGTGTTTATTACCCCTTGTAAAGTCAATGGTTGAGGCCTTTCGGTGCTCTGGTCCTTGAATAGTAGTTGGTATTATAATCTTGGGTGATTCATGCGTCTGGATGACATACCCAGTCTTGACTGGTTTCCGATGATTGTCATCCCCGTTGGGTAAAGGTGGCGGAGTTTTTATTTGCCTCTGGGTCTATTATGTAGCGATTTTAGATTCATGATAATCACAGATAAATTTTAGCTAGGGCGATGGATACCCGCATGAAATGCGTATATGCACACTTATAAATAGTATTGATGCTCTTGTAATGTATGCTGCGAAGGTATGATATGTATATGTCGTGAGAATTACGTATATGCGCATTATGTAGTTGTGCATGTACTTCAGGAAGGCATGAGCGCAACCAATAAGAAAAATACGAAGAAACCCCAACGAGGATGATCGATGTCATGCGAACTGTGTATATGGACACTTACACATTATGTAGGTGTACATGTACTTCATATACAATACGAAGGAAATACTATATTGGTAGATGTCCTGATAGTTGCGTACATGCTGAGCGACACATTGTCTAGGTGCATATGCAATTTAGGAAGGCATGACTACAAACATAAAATCCGAAATAAACAAATTGACAACGATACGAAAACATCGTGTTCGAAGGGCTCTGACATTAGTATCTTTCAAAGTATAATGACATTCATTATGTTATAGTATATATAAGCCTATGCGTTTAATGCGTGTTTAACGTGTGTGTGATGTGACAATGAAAATGTGTTTCATCGTAACTTTCGTATATCATACCATTCTGTAAATACACACAACATTACGTTATAGTAAATTAGGTGAATGACAGAACCAAAAAGCATAGTACTAGGTTGGTGGGTTCCGTCATTCACCTAATTTACTGCAACATGTATGTGTCGAACGGCTGGCGTTAAATTAATATCATTGTTCTATTGATTTATTTCTTATAATATTGTATAAGCATATTTCATATAGACCCAATGTGTATTTACATCTTACTGAAGTTATCAGTGCATTTGATATATTCAAACATCACTCGTTGTTTTACAGAAAATGTCTCGCGTAAATTTTTGCTAAACCTTGTGAATAGCGGAGCTAGAACGGCGTGTGCAAGGCCTGGGCGATACTTTTTTGTATCGTTGGACCCATCATTGCCAAGGTTTCCATGAGTGTTGGTTCGAATCTGTCGTTGGCTGTATGGACCGAATGTGATGGAACGGAGTAGATTCAATATATGATTGTTCATGCTGTGGAGAAGGTTGTATGTTGCCGCTCTCAGCGATGATGTTGAGTGTAGAGTCTTCTTGTTGATGTGAAGTAGTCACTGGGCACTCATCAATAATACTGATGTTTGTTGCGGTGTCGTCGTGAAGATGATAGTCACGTATCGTGTCGTATTTCGGGTTGGAGTTGTCCGATAAAAGTTCGTCAAAAGTGTTGGCAGTGTCATTTGCCATGTTGCTACAAATAAGTGTACGGAAAAAGATGATTGAGAGTGTGGTGGGTCCACGATGGGAGTAGTGGGACCATGATCATTGTGTGTGTGTGATGACTGAGATGAAGGTGGTGTGCCGACGGAAGGTGATGTGTGACCAACGTAGGGAATGTTGGTCGTGGGAGGGGACGTCGTATTGTGCCAGCAGATAGGAATCTCGTACGAGGATGGTGTATCGTGAAGTGTGGCACGTTTGCCGTCGGGAGACCATTGTGGTATTTTGTCGTATAAGAAAACAATATTGCGGGAATCGTGTTGCCGCTGTGTACATATGCTTTGAATCCTCCATGTTTCCGGGGTGGAGTTGTGTGATCGTTTTAGTAAAACTCCAAATCCATCTTGCATCGAGCATTTGTGTGTCAATTTTTTTTTCGAGTTTAAAAACAATTAGGCATCCAAGGTGAGCGTTATGTTGGCGCGGGTTGTCCATACGATGCCATATGTCACTAGGGGAATGATGTAATTAGTTGTGAAATATGTAATTAGTTCTGATTATATCTGCCCATCTCTTGGCATCACTCCACAGTTGCCATGGCATTCCAGCATCTATAGAATTTGTGCGTGCGAGGTCGTTAAGTGTATGTTGTGGACGTTCGACTTTTCCATTTAACTGTTGAGTGTGAGGTGGTGTTTTTACGAAGTGAAATTTGTGTGATTGCAGCATAATTACCGTTTTTTCATTTACAAATGTACTGTCGCCATCGGCAGTCAGTGTATGAGATTTCCAGTGAGCTGAAATTTGTAGGATACGTTTTTCTACGTGTATGTACATGTCTTGGTTCGTCTCAAGGTTGGCATGTTTTTCAATGAGATTCAGTGTACATCTTTATTCATAACAATCTTCGGGTATAGGTATCTGCAGATCAAAATGGTACTGTTCATGAGGTCCAACCTTAGTTGTAAAATCACAATGGGCAATATTCTTGGCCCTAACTCTGCCTTCGATGCATACAGTACAATGTTTTGTAAACTCGAAATGTGTAACACGTATGTGATGGCTGTGCGTAGATCGTGTGGAGGAAAAATAGCCGATTGTATAGGTCTTATTTTAGCAATGAGTGAGTATACCCATGATGGTTTTCCCATCGTCGTTGATCCGTGGCGAGGAAACGTAGTAGATTTGTTCTGTATAATATATGGCAGATTTTGGATGCGAGCAATAACTTATTCCACCAAGGTGCATGGGGTCGTAATGGTACTAGGATAGCTGCGGTGGTACTTGTAGTGATGACACTGTCGGGTTGGCGTAGATATTTTCTTTCAGTACAATTTTTTTTTTTGCCAATTCTGGACTAGCGTATTCTGATAGTTGTGCAGTCGGCTGTGATGCGAGTATATTAATGGACGGTTAAAAATCGATATGGGGCATCCCCTGTTGGAAGTCATCCTAATTAGTCATCCATTCCCCTGTTGTGACCCCCCTGACTGGTGGAGTGCGTGCGAGTATGATACCTTTTTTTAACCACCATTTTTTAGTGTGGTATGTCGATTACGATGTGTTGTCTGTTTAATAGACGATGGAGTAGTAGTGGCAGGTTGTGTGCGGGGGTTGTTGTGCACACCTTGGGAATGGCTGTGGATGTGGTTGGCTGTGTACTTGTGCTGTTGTCGACCATGTCAGCCTTGGTGGTATGTGGTGGTTGTGTAAGTATTATATTGTCTGAGTAAGTGGCTTTATACCCCCCTTGAGTACGTGTATAAATACTTTGTTGTTGTTTTTGAAGAGCACACAAGTAGTAGTGTTACCCTTGAAGTAGATATTGAATCCACTATCTTGCAGATTGTTTTGATCGAATCCACTATCTTGCAGATTGTTTTGATCGAATCCACTATCTTGCAGATTGTTTTGATCGAATCCACCACCTTGCAAATTGTTTTGATCGAATCCACTATCTTGCAGATCATTTTGTGAGATCAGTTGTTGTTTCATGGTGGGGCTGATGTAAGTGGTACCTAGTTGTGATAAGTGGCCCCGTTCATTGACTACGCATTCGCTATCGTCAGTGAGAAGTAGGGGGAAAGTGCCCGTCTCGATGTTAGTGAGAAGATGTCGGGATGTGGGATGAAGTGAGTTGACTTTGGCGCCGCCATCTACAAGTAAATTATTATTGGTAGTATGCAGTGCCTTATTCTTGGGGTGTAAGCGTGCTAAATTTGGGCCAATATATTGTATTTATTTTATTTTTAACGTTTGTTACAGGCTTCCTGTAGTTCCAAGTGGCCCATAGTATCCATGCACAGTATTATATCGTTGTTATCTGGTAAGGTTTTAAGCTCGAAACTACCTTCGAAAGTTTCTGTTCTGTATTATACTTTTGACAAGTGTGTTGTACGCGATGTGTGCTTTCAAACTAGTCCGCCAAATAGATCAAGCGAACCTTAGCGGTTGGCTCATAGCATAGGGATAATATTATTTGTTTCAGTTGTGCTTTATCTGTTGATGCATGAGTGATGACTGAACGGTTCGTCCCCGCGTCGATGAGGGTGCGCATATCCTGACCGGCTACTTGCATTGTGACGTACACACGAACGCCAGCAGGAAATAGTTTATTTTTCACTGCTAGTATTCTTGTGTAACGCTGCGCGACCAAACACAATACATACGTTTGGGTCACACAGAAACCGAGCACCTCAATTCAAACTAGTGTCTTCTTCCCAGCTTGCTAGTCCATACTCATCATCCAGTAACGTATTATAGCTTTCAATCCATGACTCATCGACCTGGTCATAAATATGTAACTGACCTCACTCTCGTGGCTGATCTGGGATCTAGTTGTCATCCACATAATTTTGGCGCATGTGTCGACCATGCCAATGTGCCCGTAGTTGACAATGTACGTTGTGTAATTACCCCACGAGGCCGTGTGCGCTGTATATTTTTAGCATTCATCGGCGGGTTCTGGTATTTGGGACGGCGGTTTGCATGTCCAGGTCCTGGTGGAAGCTTCTGCTCACATGATCGGCACCGAACACGAAGATTCGATGCTGAAGGATCATGCTGGTTTGCTCGAGTATTCATGTCTGAACGCAAGTGTGAACATTAACGTGAGCCACCTCGAATACTAGCTTATGATGACGCCGAATTAGTCACCATTCTCTAGTCCGCCGAATTTTGTCCACATGTCGCATGTTATCAAGTTTAATTTATAAAGTTCATCACTTAATACTGTAATTAGAATTGCTGCTAGATCATCGAATGTCTTCTATCTTCAGATTTGGTTGCCGCCCTAAACTCCAAACTCTATAACCCTTGGACTAGGAATATGAGTCCGCTGAGCACCATTTGAATTGTTTCAAAATACGCTTATCAAAATTACGGTTGCACGATAGTTTGCATGCAGTCGTGCTACGATACATGGCTTCCGAACGGTCAGTCCTATTGTTATTCCATCTCTACGGCGGTCATGCATATGTATTGCGGTGCAATTTCTGTATAGATGATAGCATACACTTTACTACACACTAATGCTGAGTGAGTGCTTATATCTGGTTTAATCACGTCACAATATAATACATCTTCTCTAAAAACACAATACATTTTGTGCAAGTTTCCCTTTTTCACCTGGCAACTATATCTCCCACATGCATTGGACCGTTTGCATATGAAATAGCCATAGCCCGACAGTCGCTAGCTCTGAATGCACAATGAAAAGTTATGAGTAGACAAGCAGACATGAGTTTTAGTAACTAATTATTGGAACTTCCACCGTGTTTTGTATAAGCCATTGTCTTCTGTATCGTTGGACATTTTCTACTTAAATTTAAATTGCGAGTAGTCGGCATACTCATCACTGGCGTCTTTTGAACGAATAATTTATCACTATAGAAATAAGAAAGTACAAATCACAATACAAACTTTCAAAAGACACCACCGGAACATGAATGTTGGCTAGCTACTGAATAACAAGCTCGATACGTTGATTTGGAAGTAGACATTCATGTAAAAGATATAAAATTTATCTGTTTTCATTATCTTTAACCACCGAACTTGGCGCTAAGTGAAACTACCAAATCTCCAACTGCCATAAATTCCACAATGGCGGGTTTTACGTCTGCAATGTGCAACCGCTGCTACCTCGAAGCCTACTTGCCTGATGCGTTCCGTAGAGTTATGCCAGACAGCTTTATATGTAAACTTAGCGGTTGGAAAGTTTGTATATCTTCCGTTCGTTCATGTTTTCTATTCGAGATTTGTCCGTTCATTTGTCCAAAAATCGGTTCTGTCCACTTGTCTGAAGATCTGGATAACCCTGGAATAGCTTTGTACCTTTAAGTAGTTTTCAATTACCAGACTGAAACGTGCCATATAGGGCAAACAGTATAAAATATGTCAAACTACGTCAGTTGACTGATGCCATCCTAGTTTCACGCTGCGCGTTTAGGTTTTTATTTTTCTTCACCATCGGTCTTCATACTGTTTGCATTTCGGATCCTTTCGGACTGTGTGTGTGTAAAAAAATCTGAAGTAGATTACTGTTTGGTTGATTCATATTAAAGTTTCAAAAGCGCTCCCTAGCCATCTATATTAACGCAGGCAGTTCTCTCCGCGCAGCCGGTGATAGCCGATGAGGGGATGATATTTATTGAAAATCATCGAGTACACGAGTAAAGCGAAAAGAAGCTTAGCGAGTTATGCAATTTATTGTAGCGTTCCGCGATCGGTACTGAACGCTCAATCGGAAGGATACTCCATTGAAGGGGTGAAACATATTCTCGGAGACTAAATAATCTTTGATGACATGCGCTCCCAAAGAACTGACAAGATCTTTCACCACAATTTCGTGGAATGCATAGCAGTCCTACATCGAAAATTTATTGTACACATTTCAAACTGTCCAGAACTCTGACTCGGCGGTCACAATTGAATCACCTTACAATTAAGCACAAATAAGGCAAACAAAAAAATCAACCGCTCATACATTTACAACACCGAAAGATGTACGTACAAATACGGGCTTTTTGACAGGGTCCTTTGGACTCGGCGGCTACAGCATGTCCAATGGCAAGAGAAGATATGGATTAGCGATCATACAAGTATAAAACTATTTCGTTCGTTTTACTCGTACGCGCGTGAAAATACTCCAGTATCTGTGAATCGGTAATAAACAATTATGTGGTCGTCCATTTGCGTTACCTTTTACGATCAGATATAAAGAACACATTAAAGTGAAAAGGTATGGAAAAATACTTTAGCCTTTTGTATACCAAACCAATTTTTTCGAGGAGCCAGCTATTCGTGAGCAGATTGGTCGATACCAGGAAGAACTGAAATGTATCGGGTAGAATGAATTAAGAAAGATACAGTGGGAAGAAGACCCATAATCCTGCGTGTCTATTCAAATACACCTCTCCTAGAATCCAGAACGGGTTTCAACTAGATGTTTTTCAAAACAGGGTTACTCTGCTTCCCCATACATTGGCACGGGAATCATTTGTAATTTTAATTTATCCTGCATCTGGTTTAATCCTAATTTCATAGGTGTACTTTAGCAG
>LUCW03002526.1:0-10280 GCA_001586965.3 Sphaeroforma sirkka | reverse complement strand
CGTATTGTGCCAGCAGATAGGAATCTCGTACGAGGATGGTGTATCGTGAAGTGTGGCACGTTTGCCGTCGAGACCATTGGTATCGTATAAGAAAACAATATTGCGGGAATCGTGTTGCCGCTGTGTACATATGCTTTGAATCCTCCATGTTTGGGTGGAGTTGTGTGATCGTTTTAGTAAAACTCCAAATCCATCTTGCATCGAGCATTTGTGTGTGTCAATTTTTTTTTTCGAGTTTAAAAAACACCAGAGCGATCAAAGGTGAAGCGTTATATTGGCGTTAGTTGTCCATACGATGACATATGTCACTAGGGAATGATGTAAATTAAAGGCTGTGAAATATGTAATTAGTTCTGATTATATCTGCCCATCTCTTGGCATCACTCCACAGTTGCCATGGCATTCCAGCATCTATAGAATTTGTGCGTGCGAGGTCGTTAAGTGTATGTTGTGGACGTTCGACTTTTCCATTTTAACTGTTGAGTGAGGTGGTGTTTTTTACGAAGTGAAAATTTGTGTGATTGCAGCATAATCACCGTTTTTTCATTTACAAATGTACTGTCGCCATCGGCAGTCAGTGTATGAGATTTCCAGTGAGCTGAAATTTGTAGGATACGTTTTTCTACGTGTATGTACATGTCTTGGTCTGTCCTCAAGGTACATGTTTTTCAATGAGATTCAGTGTACATCTTTATTCATAACAATCTTCGGGTATAGGTATCTGCAGATCAAAATGGTACTGTTCATGAGGTCCAACCTTAGTTGTAAAATCACAATGGGCAATATTCTTGGCCCTAACTCTGCCTTCGATGCATACAGTACAATGTTTTGTAAACTCGAAATGTGTAACACGTATGTGATGGCTGTGCGTAGATCGTGTGGAGGAAAAATAGCCGATTGTATAGGTCTTATTTTAGCAATGAGTGAGTATACCCATGATGGTTTTCCCATCGTCGTTGATCCGTGGCGAGGAAACGTAGTAGATTTGTTCTGTATAATATATGGCAGATTTTGGATGCGAGCAATAACTTATTCCACCAAGGTGCATGGGGTCGTAATGGTACTAGGATAGCTGCGGTGGTACTTGTAGTAGTGATGACACTGTCGGGTTGGCGTAGATATTTTCTTTCAGTACAATTTTTTTTTTGCCAATTCTGGACTAGCGTATTCTGATAGTTGTGCAGTCGGCTGTGATGCGAGTATATTAATGGACGGTTAAAAAAATCGATATGGGGCATCCCCTGTTGGAAGTCATCCTAATTAGTCATCCATTCCCCTGTTGTGACCCCGACTGGTGGAGTGCGTGCGAGTATGATACCTTTTTTAACCACCATTTTTAGTGTGGTATGTCGATTACGATGTGTTGTCTGTTTAATAGACGATGGAGTAGTAGTGGCAGGTTGTGTGCGGGGGTTGTTGTGCACACCTTGGGAATGGCTGTGGATGTGGTTGGCTGTGTACTTGTGCTGTTGTCGACCATGTCAGCCTTGGTGGTATGTGGTGGTTGTGTAAGAATATTATATTGTCTGAGTAAGTGGCTTTATACCCCTTGAGTACGTGTATAAATACTTTGTTGTTGTTTTTTTGAAGAGCACACAAGTAGTAGTGTTACCCTTGAAGTAGATATTGAATCCACTATCTTGCAGATTGTTTTGATCGAATCCACTATCTTGCAGATTGTTTTGATCGAATCCACTATCTTGCAGATTGTTTTGATCGAATCCACCACCTTGCAAATTGTTTTGATCGAATCCACTATCTTGCAGATCATTTTGTGAGATCAGTTGTTGTTTCATGGTGGGGCTGATGTAAGTGGTACCTAGTTGTGATAAGTGGCCCCGTTCATTGACTACGCATTCGCTATCGTCAGTGAGAAGTAGGGGGAAAGTGCCCGTCTCGATGTTAGTGAGAAGATGTCGGGATGTGGGATGAAGTGAGTTGACTTTGGCGCCGCCATCTACAAGTAAATTATTATTGGTAGTATGCAGTGCCTTATTCTTGGGGTGTAAGCGTGCTAAATTTGGGCCAATATATTGTATTTATTTTATTTTTTTAACGTTTGTTACAGGCTTCCTGTAGTTCCAAGTGGCCCATAGTATCCATGCACAGTATTATATCGTTGTTATCTGGTAAGTTTTTTAAGCTCGAAACTACCTTCTTCGAGTTTCTGTTCTGTATTATACTTTTGACAAGTGTGTTGTACGCGATGTGTGCTTTCAAACTAGTCCGCCAAATAGATCAAGCGAACCTTAGCGGTTGGCTCATAGCATAGGGATAATATTATTTGTTTCAGTTGTGCTTTATCTGTTGATGCATGAGTGATGACTGAACGGTTCGTCCCCGCGTCGATGAGGGTGCGCATATCCTGACCGGCTACTTGCATTGTGACGTACACACGAACGCCAGCAGGAAATAGTTTATTTTTCACTGCTAGTATTCTTGTGTAACGCTGCGCGACCAAACACAATACATACGTTTGGGTCACACAGAAACCGAGCACCTCAATTCAAACTAGTGTCTTCTTCCCAGCTTGCTAGTCCATACTCATCATCCAGTAACGTATTATAGCTTTCAATCCATGACTCATCGACCTGGTCATAAATATGTAACTGACCTCACTCTCGTGGCTGATCTGGGATCTAGTTGTCATCCACATAATTTTGGCGCATGTGTCGACCATGCCAATGTGCCCGTAGTTGACAATGTACGTTGTGTAATTACCCCACGAGGCCGTGTGCGCTGTATATTTTTAGCATTCATCGGCGGGTTCTGGTATTTGGGACGGCGGTTTGCATGTCCAGGTCCTGGTGGAAGCTTCTGCTCACATGATCGGCACCGAACACGAAGATTCGATGCTGAAGGATCATGCTGGTTTGCTCGAGTATTCATGTCTGAACGCAAGTGTGAACATTAACGTGAGCCACCTCGAATACTAGCTTATGATGACGCCGAATTAGTCACCATTCTCTAGTCCGCCGAATTTTGTCCACATGTCGCATGTTATCAAGTTTAATTTATAAAGTTCATCACTTAATACTGTAATTAGAATTGCTGCTAGATCATCGAATGTCTTCTATCTTCAGATTTGGTTGCCGCCCTAAACTCCAAACTCTATAACCCTTGGACTAGGAATATGAGTCCGCTGAGCACCATTTGAATTGTTTCAAAATACGCTTATCAAAATTACGGTTGCACGATAGTTTGCATGCAGTCGTGCTACGATACATGGCTTCCGAACGGTCAGTCCTATTGTTATTCCATCTCTACGGCGGTCATGCATATGTATTGCGGTGCAATTTCTGTATAGATGATAGCATACACTTTTACTACACACTAATGCTGAGTGAGTGCTTATATCTGGTTTAATCACGTCACAATATAATACATCTTCTCTAAAAACACAATACATTTTGTGCAAGTTTCCCTTTTTCACCTGGCAACTATATCTCCCACATGCATTGGACCGTTTGCATATGAAATAGCCATAGCCCGACAGTCGCTAGCTCTGAATGCACAATGAAAAGTTATGAGTAGACAAGCAGACATGAGTTTTAGTAACTAATTATTGGAACTTCCACCGTGTTTTGTATAAGCCATTGTCTTCTGTATCGTTGGACATTTTCTACTTAAATTTAAATTGCGAGTAGTCGGCATACTCATCACTGGCGTCTTTTGAACGAATAATTTATCACTATAGAAATAAGAAAGTACAAATCACAATACAAACTTTCAAAAGACACCACCGGAACATGAATGTTGGCTAGCTACTGAATAACAAGCTCGATACGTTGATTTGGAAGTAGACATTCATGTAAAAGATATAAAATTTATCTGTTTTCATTATCTTTAACCACCGAACTTGGCGCTAAGTGAAACTACCAAATCTCCAACTGCCATAAATTCCACAATGGCGGGTTTTTACGTCTGCAATGTGCAACCGCTGCTACCTCGAAGCCTACTTGCCTGATGCGTTCCGTAGAGTTATGCCAGACAGCTTTATATGTAAACTTAGCGGTTGGAAAGTTTGTATATCTTCCGTTCGTTCATGTTTTCTATTCGAGATTTGTCCGTTCATTTGTCCAAAAATCGGTTCTGTCCACTTGTCTGAAGATCTGGATAACCCTGGAATAGCTTTGTACCTTTAAGTAGTTTTCAATTACCAGACTGAAACGTGCCATATAGGGCAAACAGTATAAAATATGTCAAACTACGTCAGTTGACTGATGCCATCCTAGTTTCACGCTGCGCGTTTAGGTTTTTATTTTTCTTCACCATCGGTCTTCATACTGTTTGCATTTCGGATCCTTTCGGACTGTGTGTAAAAAAATCTGAAGTAGATTACTGTTTGGTTGATTCATATTAAAGTTTCAAAAGCGCTCCCTAGCCATCTATATTAACGCAGGCAGTTCTCTCCGCGCAGCCGGTGATAGCCGATGAGGGGATGATATTTATTGAAAATCATCGAGTACACGAGTAAAGCGAAAAGAAGCTTAGCGAGTTATGCAATTTATTGTAGCGTTCCGCGATCGGTACTGAACGCTCAATCGGAAGGATACTCCATTGAAGGGGTGAAACATATTCTCGGAGACTAAATAATCTTTGATGACATGCGCTCCCAAAGAACTGACAAGATCTTTCACCACAATTTCGTGGAATGCATAGCAGTCCTACATCGAAAATTTATTGTACACATTTCAAACTGTCCAGAACTCTGACTCGGCGGTCACAATTGAATCACCTTACAATTAAGCACAAATAAGGCAAACAAAAAAATCAACCGCTCATACATTTACAACACCGAAAGATGTACGTACAAATACGGGCTTTTTGACAGGGTCCTTTGGACTCGGCGGCTACAGCATGTCCAATGGCAAGAGAAGATATGGATTAGCGATCATACAAGTATAAAACTATTTCGTTCGTTTTACTCGTACGCGCGTGAAAATACTCCAGTATCTGTGAATCGGTAATAAACAATTATGTGGTCGTCCATTTGCGTTACCTTTTACGATCAGATATAAAGAACACATTAAAGTGAAAAGGTATGGAAAAATACTTTAGCCTTTTGTATACCAAACCAATTTTTTCGAGGAGCCAGCTATTCGTGAGCAGATTGGTCGATACCAGGAAGAACTGAAATGTATCGGGTAGAATGAATTAAGAAAGATACAGTGGGAAGAAGACCCATAATCCTGCGTGTCTATTCAAATACACCTCTCCCTAGAATCCAGAACGGGTTTCAACTAGATGTTTTTCAAAACAGGGTTACTCTGCTTCCCCATACATTGGCACGGGAATCATTTGTAATTTTAATTTATCCTGCATCTGGTTTAATCCTAATTTCATAGGTGTACTTTAGCAGTGTCAATTTAGCAAGAATAGAAATAATTTTACCTGTCGGGTTTCTAACATGCACCTCGCCATTCAACTCATCAACAACTTGCAGTCGTCCGTAATGTAGACGTGAATGCTTGTTTATATGCGAAGTTTAGGTTGACCCCGTGGTGGAACTAGCTATTTGATGGATCTATTGACCTTGCGAGGATTTTAGCTACTGATGATTTTGTCATCGCCATTGTCATCCCGTCCCTATATACGGTAGTTGGCAGTATGCTCAACCAAGGCAACTTTAGTACATGAAGTTTGAACTCGCTTTATAATTAAACCACCTAGTTGATGAAATTGACGGTGAAGCAAGCGCTCATGGCGCGTCAAGTCCATCTATTTGTCGTTTTTTCTATCATCAAAAAATAAAATTTGATTCGGCCGACATTTTAGATATCGTCAATGTCAAATTGCTCCCAATCGCGGCCGGGCATGCGGCACTTCCAAAGAGTACGCAAGAGACCTAAGGGTATACTTTCTGCTGCAGATCTAAATCCGGATAGGTATAATAGTACATCGTCAGACAAAATTCATATGGACATATGAAACATGCAAATATTTAAAAAATTAAGTTTTCTGGATTAACAGTGCTATCTATCAGCAGCCGCCAGATAAATACTCACCGATATGTCCTTCCTATTTCCTTCACCCTTATTGAAACTAGGTTGGTAGTTGTAGTAACATCAATGTCTAAAACCCCTAAATCGAAAGCAAAAATAGTAGCAACATTGATGTCCCGATTCCAAATATATTCTTTTCCCAGTCGTGCTCAAGCTAGCTCGCATTAATTAGATCAAACACGGTACAAGCAGTTGTCGTATGCATTTGAACGCAACTTGAGTAATCTCTTATTTGCGATGGTGGGGGAAGGAGTGTTCTGTTGTAGTAAACAACGTCACATAGTTCTAGATAAGTGATTATTGTTAATGGACAGTACATATATCCGTCCCATGAAGACAGTGATCAGCTGCCGGAGTCAAAGTACAGCCAGACGGACTTGCTAGCTGAACACCGGAGTGGTTGTCTGGTAGGTCGGAGGAGTTTAGCGTGACCAAAATGTTATGAGTGTGGAACATGTTATACGCATTGTTTGTAAGTCTCGTCAAATTCGTTCTTTCCTTGTTGATGTGTCTGGTTTCCCCGGCTTGCAGCTATTAATTCCTATGTAGAAAGCGAGTGTAGTTACAGAAATCTAGACCGTATCACAAGGATCTCTATCGTGATATTGCGGTCAACTATTTCGTCATGATTCACATGTAGATTCAAAGTGCTTCAGTGGCGTTGTTCCATTTTATGTCATCGTCGTCTCACGTGGCCTTTTATCAAGTAACTCTGGCGTATCTTCTTCCTCCTGACAAAATGGTTTATAACAATAGTATCTCTCAGCAGTAGTGATTGTCATAAAATCGTGCAAGCACGTTTTTTGATTCGTTTTCAATACGTGGTATTTTCGAGTTGCCATTCTTCCTAACACCGGATGAGTCAGATACGAGCTCCTTGCATTTGAAATTTTACTCCTCCACAGAAGAAAGCCTCCTATACTTCACTGGGCCATGCGGGTTCGTATTCATTAGCGCATCATCGTTGATGGATGAGATAATATCCCTAAAAGTGCACACTAAAGCCCTTCTGAGCTTTGGACACTAAGACGAGCACTTCAGATACTAATAATGTTGCGATTTATGTTCTCATTCTTCCTAATTAAATCACACGACACAGCTTGCTTCCTTTTCAGTTTTTTTTGTATGTAAGTAGAAAATGATGAGTCCTAAATTAGGTTTTAGAGTTGGTGCTGCAGAGTGTCAAACAAGGCTGCACTACTTATTTTTCTTTGGCCATACTATCCACCGGCTTCAAAAGAGTAGTATTCTGTTAAAAATTTTAACTATCGATTGCGTTTATAATAGCACTCGTGCGTGAATTCCGATCGGTTTGTTTAGGTATAAGTTTCAATCAAACACAAGTTTACAGCCCATTCAATATCATATAAAACAACTTCAACCTCTTTTCGTCAACAGCGTATCTTCCTCAACCTAAGATTGCGCACACGCCCAAGGGTGTCTATGCATCATCTATTTGACCCATGATAGCAAATACAGCGTGCGGTTGAGTATAGATGACCCCCCAACAGCTCGATTGATTCCCATCCTGATAGCCATGTACCGGGGCTTCACCTTATACACACTTATTCATGAATGAACCCCGGCGGTTTGAATCATAGCTTAAAATCACAACGTGGAATAACAATAGCAAACAATACAATGCCAAACAATTCAAATGAAACCCTGCAGAATAATCAACGATGTGATCTCATACAACAAAGTTTGCTTCATGAGCTGCATTGAAAACGCCTGGATATTACGATACGAATTTAAAACTGAGTCCAGCTTCAGAATAAGAGTCGATGTGGTTATCGGTCTCACAAACATGTATGCGTTGAAGATTATGATATAACTAAAACTGTGAATACTGATGACCAACATAGGCAGCAGTAGCAAACAGATAAAACCAGATTTTCAATTGCGAACTTGTAGCTACATACAAGTAAGTGTAGAGTGAAAACGTATCCGGTACATGTCACTATTTTTTCTATTGGCATGTTTACAGTTTCACAGGTTGAACTCGTATGCTTTCATCCAAAATGGCAATATATTTGTATGCTATGAATAGACTGCTTCGAACTGGTCTCCGCCTTTCAATAAAACGTTATCGTTAACCGTATATAAATCGCGCGTGTACACACTTCATGAAATCATGCTTTTATCCAAAATGCCAATTTATTTGTGCGCGGCACATGTTCTGCTATAAACTGGTCTCTCTCCGTTCAACAAACGTTATCTTTTACTAACGTTATCGTTAACTGGTAGGTCAAGTGCGGGTGTATGCGTTGTCGTACAATCTTATTCACAATTGTGAGGTGTACTGTCAGTTCAAGGTGCGGGACAGCCCTGGCGCAATCTTCTTATCGCCGGTACTTGCGTATGTGCATGCAGCCGCTTTGGAAAAGGGTTGTACCGTAACCAAAGAAAACTGCATTTGAAGTTCAGCAACACTGTGTACACAGTATTTGCAACTGCCTGTCATTCCTCAGAGACTAGACAGACCTTATAACTGTATAGTGGCTCAGGCGTGCCAGACATCCCAACTACAGGTAATTCCTCGCGGTAGGTGCGGTGTTCATAACTGCGCCAGACGTGTCTGCAATATCTTGACATCGACGGTGGTGCTATATGTGGTTGTGCAGAATTAAAAATTAGGGAGGTATTAATCGGAATACGTGCATACATACAAATATATACATACATCCTACACACGCACACGCACGCACGCACACACGCACACGCACGCACACAAACCACTCAAACACGCACACATACACACACACACAATGCACACCTGCACACACAGACACACACGTACACACACACGCACAAATATGTAATAATGTATATATCAACAAATGTTTATATGTATACACGCACACATGCATATCATCAATATATGTATAATATATATATATCAGGTATTATGCATCATATGTCATATATATCGTTATTGATAATATAATATGCGGTAGCATACATACACGCACGCACGTATGTATCGCATAATATGTATAGCATATATATGCATATATATAGCACGTATGCATAACATGCATGTACATATCACCATCTCGTCTATCTATCTATCTATATATATATAATAGAGTATGAATAATATATTTATATATATAACATAATGTATATAAGCTATCAGATCGGCGCGGATGCGGATGTATGCAATGTTCATCTCTTTTGATCATTTTTTGAAAAATACATAATATATATATGTATATATGGACATATATATGGACATATATGTTTATATGAATATGTATATATATGTATATTATCGTCATATGTATATATATATATATATATATATCAATCTCCTCTCTATCGTTTTTTGAAAATACATATATATATATATAATATATATAGACATATATATATAGACATATATATTTATATGAATATGTATAATATATATATATATTCATATATATATATATATATATATATAACATATATATATATGTATTTCTTTATGCTATCGTCATGTATGACTTTGCATGGAAACATGAACCATACCGGGTATCGGCTTTCCACTTGTCCAGTTGCGTGAGTATCCTTTCCCGCTGCACGGTGAAGTGGTGTTTAACCACAGCTTCAAAGCCAATGGGCGGGCTATTGATCTGGTCAATCATAGCCCATTTGATGGTATTCACACTGGGTATGAATGGGGATGGTGGATATAGATACTAACTAGTTCGTAGCACGACCTTGATGTGGTGTGGTACAGATACACATTATTGCCATGATGAGATGATGCAGACTTGCGCGAGTACACATGATCTCTCGTAAACATATATTCAACAACTAAACAAACAACTAACTACAGCCGAAGAATGTTGCGAATGTATTCGTCATTGAACAAATAATCCAGTACAGCAGAAGGCGTGGCCTATGTGTTCGTACCCACTGTGATCGCTAACTGTTAGTATACCTACCATCTTGCCCAACATGTAATCATTAGCGTTTGCGTAGTAATGTCACAAATAAAGATAGATGTAAAAGAAAATACATGTCCAGATATTCTGGAAGACCAGTTTTAGGGTCATGGTTTTTTTCTGGAGTTAAGTTGTAGGGTTTTAGGGTTTAGTATACCTAGAGTCAGTGTGTGGTCTTCTGTTGCGTTAAAAACAGGTGGTTTTGTATGTTCATGAATGCTCCAGTGGAATTCATAAATCCTGAAACCCCAAACCCTACTAGACCTTTTTCTCTTTGAACTTTTTACAAATGAATTTGCCACTCTAAACTTCGAAATATATATGTGTACACATATTTATATAT
>LUCW03002524.1:0-26791 GCA_001586965.3 Sphaeroforma sirkka | reverse complement strand
TGCGTGTGTGTTTATGTATGTTTGATATCATTTTCATATATATATATATATATATATCTTATTGAATATACAATTGTTTACATACGATTAATGAAGTGGTAAAAGTATAAAATCAACATCAGAAGGGAACATACTTCATGTCAGCTGTCAACAATATGCCTGCCTCGATGTTCCCCTAGTAGTATGTTCCCCTTGCCGCTCGAAAACCAGTGCAGTGATCCGTCGGTGAGTACAAATGTGCGCAACACATACGCGGCTTTAGATACCGAACTCTTATTGAAGTTCAACAATCCAGACTTTATTATTATTTTAGAATGAAGTGTAGGTTTGTCATCATCTGTGAAGGTGGGAAAATTAGGCGTGGCAGTCGTTCCTGTCATTAACGAGGCCACTTCGCCTATTTTACTTCTAAAGCCTTTCGCGGTGGCTGCCAGACCCGACACGGCGAAACATCTTTCCTTGGTAGAGATTTTTTATACTATAATGACTCAAATGCCTGCTATACATGAAAGTCGATTTGATAAAGCGCGCATATATATATATATATATATATATATATATATATATATATATATATATCTATATATATATATATATATATATATATATATATATATATATATATATATATATATTGTGTGTGTGTATGTATATATATATATATATATATATATATATATATATATATATGTATGTATGTATATATATATATATATATATATATATATATATATATATATATATATATATATATATATAAAAATCAACAATACATATGTGTAATAAATAATACTAAGCCTTGGACATGTTATTGTATATATGTTGAAAGTGAAACTTCAAATGTCGTGAAATTTGATATTTCTACTGTTCGTTGGTAAATTGCATCGATGAATACACAATTCTCTTACAAATTTACACTGATGCTGTTGAGAGTATAGTTAAGTCGAGAATATAGTGAAGTCGATGCACCAACTGCACAATATGTATGTGTTAATTATACGTTACAGATGGTATGTAGATACCCTTATTGTTCACACTTCCATGATCAATAGGTTATTACGAGTACATCATTTATCATAGACATCGGGTCATACTGCATAGTGCATAGCCATATAACTGCCCGAGGGGCGAGGGCCGAACATTGACTACAAAAATTATGTACTGATATTTATTGGACCCTGAAATTTAGATAATTCGAAGACAATGGCCAATCTTATCAGGTCAGAGTACTTGTTGTAGTTTGGGACTCACATATATATTTAGAAAAAGGAGAACGGACAAGTCCGTACATAGGGCTTCACTCTCGTGCAGTCATACTGTGAACTGTCTGCTCATAAAACACGGCTGGGGCGCCGCAGAGACCAGAAGCGTTTCTTCAAAGAGGGTAGCTAATAACTTGTTAATATATCCGCACAGGGTGAGCTGAGGCCGAGGGTGAGATTTCATGATGGACCCTTTCTCCCTCACATTCACTCAACACACACACACAAGTACGCACTTTTGTTTAGAGTCACACACGCTCACACATAAACACACTCACCCCTGCCTTTTTTTATAAAACAACTTTTCTTTTCAGCCGTGAACAACGGACCCACAAAAGTATGCTATATTTTTTGAAACAAAATTTAGGATCTCTTGGGGCCTTTGTGCGGCCTACAAATGGGGAAAATGCGTTCCGGACAGATTTCAAGTTCAATAAAAGAAATGGGGACTCTACAGCTACGCTTTCGGTGATAAACAAAAAAATATATAAATAACTCATCAGTACATACATATTTAAAAAAAATATAAAAAAAGACAAAGTACATTCTTTACATTTTTGTTTAAAAAAACAAAACATAAAAAATGTATAAATTACAGTGTGTTTTCATAGCCTGAATTTTAAAAATAAATAAATACATTGTTACTATGTATGTATGGACAAAAAAAAGTTTTCTGTTCGATTTATTCTTATATTATTTTTCCAACAAAAACAAATCAAAAGTTAATATCATATTTATTTACGCCATCAAATACACGAAGTGCAACATTTATAATTTTTACTCGCATTTTTCAAAATTACGAAGTTTCCAAATAAGGAAATTTAACCTAAAAAAGGGGGTGTGACTGTGACACCGAATCACCGATGAGTCCGTGATTGTGGGAGTCGTGACTAAATAATAAATATGTGTCACACTCTGTGCCCCTTGGTGCATGCCCTGCTGCTAAATAGTAAATACATAAATACCATACACGTGATACCACACAGCTTAATCAGTAGAATACTGGCGGCAAGCAGACAACAGAAACGCTATAACAGAGTTAAAATTACAGAGCATTGTTGTCAGTTCAAATCTAAAAGTTTTTCCAGAGCCGCACCCGGTGATTTTGACTTCCATCGTCATCTAGAATAAAACTCAATCGGTATGCATCCCGCATTCAAACATGCCCGACGTATTAGGTACCCCGTCGCCGAGGGCCTAGGCTTCGCTTCACTCGTGGTCGCTGTCTCGGACCTCATGCCACATACGGCTAGCGGTGTTCATCTAGGCTCGAGTAGTTCGAATCATATTAACGCCCATCTTCTATTAAGTGTTACAAATAGGATTACACAGCGTGCACTCAGAACCGCCCCAACATCTACTACTGCTACGTTGGAGGAAATATTTCCAAACTCCTCTCATACCACACAGAACTCAATAGCGCAGTGGTCTTGGCTGCGTTCGAAGACGTGAACAAGTAAATATGAAGGTGAACCCTCTCAGATCAGTCCTATACAGTCTGATTGCTACTGATTTGACTATTGGCAGTATTTATGCAGTATACTCGAATACGAGCCGCTGGCGAACCCAGTAGACTCGACTACACTATGGGTGATCATCCATACCTCCTGCATCGCTAGACACGTCGCGCTCTCAGTGTCAATTCCGACTTTGCGTCATGATGTTACACTTGAAGGAGGTCTGGACTACCTGCGGCTCACACTGGATGTTTTCTATCTAAGGTGGGACAGCGGCACTTTAGTTCAGTCCGCACACTATTCCTTTATCTATAATATTCCGTTGTAGCAAGGCCCATGTACAATTTACTAGATCACTTGTATTAGCTGCTGATACCAGTACTGCAAGCTGCACATCGTTATGCCCTTTCTTCGTGTGAGCACCCTGCAGTAGATGATCAAAATGGACTTGCATTGTACGTGCCAGTCGTTTCCAAACTTCAATACTAGAGGAATGATTTGAAATGTTCCTGTCGATACACGGGACTCAAATTTTAGATCATGCAAAAGTCGAAGAGCGCATTTATCTGGGTGACCTCGATATAGATATCTGAAAAGAGCAATTCAATCGAGTGTGCGAAATAGACTATTGATTGTTGTAATGAATGTGATTTTATTGCTTTTGACACTGTATGACATCCGTCAGCTGCGGTGTACTTGGTTATCAATCATCTCGGTACTACCTGGTGGTCAATCGAATCGGTACGCGACGGGACGAAAACGCCCATGGGATATATTTAACCGAGTCAAGCCGCCTGTCACCACTTCGACAACAAAACTCCTCAGAAACTTATACTGACTGCCATGCAGTTGTGTATAGCTGCCTCGAACAGTTATCGTGCCGCGAGCACAGAACATTAATGTGAGCATACCCATCAAATTTTGAAGATCTGCAATTTCGAAGCTTTTGTGCTTTTAGCAAATATAGATTCTCTCATTATTTTGAATCAGCCAAATTGGAATATTATGCCATACTCTGCTAGGCTAAGGCCATACTTGGAAAGGAACCGTTGGAATACATATGAATGTCCTATAAAATAATATTTAGTATGTCTTATTCTCAGCAACATATTTTGCGTAGCTGGTACATGTTTCACTTCTGAATATGCTATATATATATATATATATATATACATATACACAAACACACACACACACACATATATATATATATATATAAATATATAATAAACATTATATATATGTATAGTTGGATGGATACATATGTGCGTTATATATATATATGTATAAAGTTATATATATTTAAATACATATATATATATATATATATATATATATATATGTCAGTGTGTGTACGTGTTGTTATGAGTGTATGTGCCTGTATATGTGTTTGTATGCATGGGTATATGTATGTGCATATTGGAATATTTGAATGTTTGTATGTCTGTGTGTATATGCATACATGTAGATACGGAAAAAAATGTAAAATAATAATGAAAAAATATGTGGATATAAGGTATGTGTATGGTTTTGAGGCGTGTGTATGTATATATGTTTGTGATCACATCTATATATATATATGTATGTATTATAACATTATTATATATATGTATATATGTAATATATATATATATATTATATGTAATATTATATATATATATATATGTATATATATATATATAATATGTATAAATATGTATATGTGATGTGTATGTATATGCATGTATAATATGTATATATAATAATAATAATTTTTGTTATGTATATATGTATAAATAATATATATTAATATATATATACATATATATATGTATATATTATATTATGTTATGCACACGCACAATATGCATATATGTATGTATAATAATATGTATATGTATAATAATAATATGTGTATAATATGATTGCGTAATATATATGTATGTATGTACATATATTAATAGATAATAATATTATAATAATAATATGTAATAATAATAATAATATTATATTAATGTAATAATAATATATGTTTATGTTTGCAATTATATGTGCAATGTGCATTGTGTGTGTGTGTGTACATATGACATGTCAATGTGCCAATGTATGCAATAATGACACGCATGTGTACATAATGTATGGTTATAATGTGTTCTGTGTACATTGTCTGTCATCATCTGTCTGTATCTGTACAATCTGTAATAGCCAATAATGTAATAATATAATAATAATATGTATGGCATATATAATGCATAATAATATGTGCACTTGCATAATAATATGTATATGTAATAATGTCATGTATGTATGTAATAATAATATGTTACATATTGTATGTGTTATATTGCATACTGCATGTATATATAATGCCTAACATATTGTTTGATATATGTATATATGATACAATCGATAATAATGGCAATAATAAGCGTAATGCGTGCATGTGCGTATGCATTAATGTACTGCCAATAATAGCATACAACATAATATTATAATAATATTATGTATGGCTAATATATATTAATATATTACCAATATATGTGTATTATGTAATGCCATAATATGTCATAACTCAATAATAATATGTATTATTATTATTATGCATATTAATAATATATATTAATATGTAATATTATGTATTATTATATATGCCGGACATGCAGGATAATAATATGCGTATGGGTTCGGATGAACGCAATGCGTGCAACATGCACATACAAAACGTAGCATGTGTATACAGCAATAATACCAATAATAATAACAATAATATATGTAATATTATTAATTGATTGTGATGATGATGATATAATCATTGTGTCGTAATGGTTCAAGTAATAAGTAATAATCATATATGTTGACATGTGTTGTTATGTGTTCTAACATAATGATGTAATGTATGCGTATGTAATAATAATCGACATGTAATAACAGCCATATATATATGTGTAATAACAATATGCATATATATAATATTGCATATATGTATGTATTAACAATATGTGTATAATAATATATATGCCACCAATGTATGTAATATAAACAATAATAATAATATGGCCAATATTAATATATTATTATATACATACACAATAATATATAATATGGATATGCGTATATGCATGTTGTGCGTATGCATAATGTAATAATGTATAATAACTGTTGTATGCATGTGTACATATGTAGTAATAATGTGTAGCCAACACCAATATTAATATGTAATGTGTACGTAATGTATGTCAGATAATGAATAAATATTGTATATGTATGTACATGAGGATTATAATATTGTAATGACATTGTAGCATTGCAATAACCAGCATGTATGTATGTATTAATAATAAAATAATATGTAATAATAATATTAACAACATAATGTAACATGTGTTATAATAATAATATGTATGTATTAGCCAATAATATGCATAATAATGTAAATAATGTATGTCTATGGATATGTATATAATGTAGTAATAATGTACCAATGCATGTAATAACTCAATATAATAATAGTGTATTATGTTAAACCATATATTATTGCCATTAATATAATATTACTATAATAATAATAATATAATATAATACGTATGTATATAATAGGGATATATATAATAATAATGCATGCATGTATTACATATGTATAATAATATGTATATATAATAATAATGTGTACCAATATGCAATATGCATGGCTATGCTATATTATATAATATGTATGTAATAATATGTATGTAATATCATGCACGCATACAGGTTAATAGTATATTATGCGAGAATGACTGATATGCACATGCAGTAATAATGTAAATTAAATGTTGTATGTATTGTTGTATGTGTATACATACATATCAATCGTGTACAGCAATTATGTTACATGTAATAATGCAATAATACATGTATGTATAATATGTACACATGTAATAATAATAATGGATGTTACCAACCAATGTATGTGCATACAATATGTGCATTACATATTATGTGTAATAATATGGATATGTTATTATTATTCATGTATCACTATGTCATATGTATTATGTGTTCATGTGTAATGGATGTATATGATTCAGAATGTAAATAATATGTATGTGTATGCATAATAATAATATAATATAATTAATGTATTATGTATATATTATGTATTATTAATATGCATGCATGCGGTAATATACATACATATGCATATAGTAATATATTAATATTAATATTATATTTGTAATACAATAATGTAATATGTTGTGCATGTATGTATGTGGGTATATATGTATGTTCAAGTATGTAATAATATGTAATAATAATAATAATAATAATAATAACATTATATTGTTATTGTCCTTAATAACAATAATATATATATAATAATGTAATAATAATAATATGCTAATAATAATATGTCCATGTATTTGTTCACATAATATAAAATAATAAAGTATGCATTGTTATAATGTGTGTATATGTAATGTAGTAATACAATAACATATCATATGTATTACATATAACATATGTATGTAATATATATTACATGTAATAATAATAATAACATAATAATATATAATACGTTACATACATATATATATAATAACAATATGCTTGTTGATGATGATGACATTTTATAATATGTTCGAGGTATAATAATATGTAATGGTTCGTACGTACGTTTACGTTTTACACAAAGCTTGTTTGTGTGCATGTATGTATAATAATATGTAATAATATATATCATAATATTATATAATAATAATATATATGTATTATGTATTATGCTTTATTATGTTTTATATAATAATATATATATGCATGCAACATATGCATATATACGTGATGTTGTTGTTGATGTGTGGTGTGGAATGTGCATACGTGCGTGCATGCGTGCATGCATGCATCATGCATGCGTGCATACTGTATAATAATAATAATGTATATGTATATGTAATAATATATATGTTTGTATTTTATGTTAATGTATATATGTAATATGTATGTAATATTATAATATGTTTATATATAATATATAAATAATATATATGTAATAATAATAACAATAATTTTAATAATATGCTTATGTATATATAATAGCGTATGTATGCCACAATGTATGTGTATAATAATAATAACCCACATATTATATTAATAATATTATATGTATATATGTAATAATATATATATAACATATGCTGTATTATGTATAATATATTATGTAATAATAGCATGTTGATTGATGTGATGATTGTTGTTGATGTGTATGCGTGCGTGTGCGCATGTTATGCATTAATATACGTGCATGCATACATGTAATGTATGTATAATAATATAATATTGCTATGTATATATACAATGCTATAACAATATAGCATATTAATATGTGTAATAATATATATATATATGTAATATAACTAACATATAATATAATAAATATAAATAAAATAAAATATAATAGCATATATATGTATATATATATGTATATATACATATATATATAATATATATATAAATAAAATGTATATATAGATAGCTATGTATCTGCCCATCGATATATCTTTCTGTTTATCTTGTAATCATCTGTATTACATATCCATTCATCTGTCTGTCTGTAGAAATGCCTGTCTGTCTGTCTGTATGTCTCGCATGTCAGTCAGTCTATATATATATATATATATTATATATATATATATATATATATATATATATATATATATATATATATATATGTATTTATATATATAAGTATCTATCTATCTGTATCTATCTATCTATCTATCTATCTATCTCTGTATCTATCTAATTATCTATCTATCTATCTATCCATCACTCTATCTATGTATCTATTTTCGAGAACGTACGGTGTGCGACTGTGGGATTCGTGAGTGCTTCCTCTTGATTTATTTTTTTGCTGTACATTGTTATCGTTATTCCATGTGTTCTGAACTTTATGAGGTTAAAAATAGTGGAAATATGTAGAGTGTGTACATGACCCTCTGGGGAGAACACACTCTCTAATAGAGAGCGAGAGAAAGTGTAAAATATAAGGGAGAACGGTCCAAGACCAATTGGCCATGGTGTGGACTATTATCGATTCTCTCGAACTTGAAAAGTCAAGAGAATCAATAACAGGCGCCAAGAGAGTAGACTAGTAGAGACGTGAAAACAACAGGCTCCGATTCTCGATTCTCAATTTCTCAAATCTTCAAATCTGAACTCTCACAGACTCACAGTGACACAGGTCACAGACTCACAGGACAGAATCACATCACTCACTAGTATTTTTTTTAAATAACAAACAAATTCTGAAGAATCGAAGTAGAAGACCGAAAGTCTCATACTAAACAGTAATAAAAAAAAAAAAATCATTGTTTTTAAAAAAAAAAAAAATACAAAACCAAAAAAAGTTAAAAAAATGGAAAAAATACCAATACTGATTTTATAAATATTTATATTTCGTAGCGTCCTAAAAAGAACTATTTATATTTATTTATGTATTTATTAAAATCTAAACCATAATAAAAATATTGATTTTAAATGACAATGTGATTGTTTTTTGTCTTCACTCATTTTATTGTTTTTCTCAAGCCAAATTGCTGGATCTGTCAGGGTTGTGGATCTGTCAGGGTTGTTGTCGTTAATTTGTTTAAAAAACCCCCCAAAACATACATTTATATTTACAGTTTTTATGTACTCTTTATTTCAACAAAAAGTTGAAACAACAATATATATATACAGCCAAAGATTATTGTCCACTTTTCCCATCTTCATACACTGACTAAATATACTTTATAGTGATTGAAAATTTCAGACCTTTTTCTTTTTCTGCTATGGCTTCAGCCTTCATAGGTGTGTAGTGTGTAGTGTGTGTGTGTAGTGTGTGTGTGTGTGTAGTGTGTAGTGTGTGTACACTATATATTTACTCTTAACAGGACTAGATGTCTAGCCATTCAATTCTCCAAATAGACGCAGTCTTAGATTGCTTTACTAGACATGCGTATGTACTACACCTTGTATAGTACTAACAAAAACACTATAATACTATAAATTTCTAATCGCTTTGATTGTGTACAGACTTGTTACTTTAAAGAATCGAGCTCATATCGTGCAGTGCTGTACTAAAACCTGTAAGGATACTGCAATCTTATAATAGGTGCACATCACTGTTTTGGTTGCGATCTGCCGAAGCGTGCCTTTTGTGGTGTGTTGGTCACGGAGGGGTTTAGTAGTATAGGCTACTGCATGTCAAACATAACATGTAAGCCATCAACTCCATTGCAGAAAGAAAAGCTGCAACAATCAACCTAGTAGAGGTTATAAACAGTTCTATATCAGATTCTAGTGAAACCTATAGAAGATTCTAGTGAAACCTATAGAAGATTCTAGTGAAACCTATAGAAGATCTAGTGAAACCTATAAAAGATTCTAGTGAATGTGTATGTAGCAATTTTGTTGTTCTGTCATTAGTGACCAACAAGTCATGTAAATACATATCAAAAGGAACAATTAAATATTTGCTCTGGAGCGTAATGCGCAAAAATGCTTACTACGCCTTGACTGTATCACTTACCAAATATGACCATTCCGATCATTGTACGATTTTGGCTGAAAATGGGTGTTGTACAATATTATCGAGGTTTGACTGCTACAATGTATATTATTATTTCACCATTGCAGTTTTGTTTACTTTTTGAGGAATGTAAAAAAACTATAATTCTATAGTGTAAATAAACTGTTAAATGAATATTCCAATGCTCCTACCACTTGCCAATTGCTACTGTTACGCACTTGCATTATCATATATTTCATACTTTCGTAAGACTATGCAATATATTATACGTAGTAGAAATCGGAATTCACACACAATGTAGCTGAAATTGAAAGCTATGTAACACGCATATTCTATTGTCACAACACACGCATTGACTAATATTGCGCTAATACTATCGTGAGAGTGGTGTATGTTATGCAAAATTACTAGACGGTACCAAATGTCGTCCAATAAAACCAAGCACCATGTGACATAGTACATGAAACCTCAATGCCCGTCTTGTAGGCGGTAGTATTCACCCCTGTGCCCTCACTGCAATGATTCGAGTACGTGCCTTGCAAGCCAAAGTCCGAATCACATAGTGAGTACATAGTGGCATGCTGATATTGAGTATATGTAAACTTAATGATGAAGAACATATTTAGATAGTACTGGTTGAGTAGCCAGTGCCGATTAAACGACTGCTCTTGATACGCGTTGCACACACCTAGAAAAATAAAGCATTAGTTTGTTTTAAACTGATATCTATTTTGTTTGTTTTTACGAAAGCTCTACCCTGTCTTTCACACTTTAGCCAATGACTGATCTGCAAGACTATCTTTCTTTACTACCAGCACCAGTTCTTTCGCTGCAATCAGCCAACTTCGGTACACGATTTCTTGTTTATAAAAGTGAGCTTTTCTTTGCAGCGGAGTCAAGGTACACAGAAAAATTTCCCATGCGGTGGTTGGCTAATATCTTTTTACACACACCCTGTAATGAGGAAGGTCTCGCTGGACGAACATGTACGAATTCTGTCTACCGCGTGGCAGCGATAGTACGAGCATCCAAAACATTGCCCTTGGCTACCATAGCTTCGACTCCCACCAGCAGGTCATCCCAGCTTGCAATTCGATGATTGTTGATCACCATTCGGATGTGACGCACATAGTGCTCGCCCAGGGACATCGCGTGGGCCATAACTTGAATCAGCTTCGCGACAATATGTTCGGCCATTCGGTCATTGAAGTGTGCTCTCAAGCACATGCCACAAAATACCACAAGGTCATCTACCTTGCTTTTCTCGTGGAGGAATGCATTGCCCCAAACCATGGTCTCCTCGTACAATGATGTATTCTTGAGTTCCGAAAAACCCGGTAGCGACTTTATGACACGCATTACACTGTCAGGCTTGTTGCGCATCTCAGCACCAAGTAGGTAAGCTTCGTAAGCAAAATTCTCACCAGTCCGGATCTCATTCACTCCAATCTTAAGCATAAGAACACGGAAGATCGAGTCAGTATGCGCTTCTCTGCTTTCCTTCATTACAGCAATTGCGAGATCTTCCAGTTGCGTGGGTTTGCAGTTTGTCAGTACATCGGGATAATATTTTAATGCCGCGACGAACATAGCCATCGCTTCCCCACGTATCGCCATCAGTATATGCTGTGGATTTACATCCAATTTGGACAGAATATATTCAGCCGCGAGATCATCGGGGCTTGCTTGCCAGCTGCACATGTCAGAATATACTTGCATAGCCCCACAGCAAGAAATAGCAAAACTTAATAACTCAAAATTTCGCCAATACCGACATCTAAAATTGGCCCGTCGCAGCATCATGACAGATATGTGCAAGCTTCGTATCTTGGTGTTGACTGCATTGTTTACTAATCGTAGAGACCGCAACATAGATACGGTGCAATACGGTAAAATGTACATGACTACATTGTGCAAGGCAGGCATATGGGCTAGCTGTTTGAAACTGCAATTTACAATAGAATGCGTTCAATACGGTGGTGTCGGAAGATTTTGTACGGTTTACATTCAAGAGAAACCATCTTGTTTGCCATTTCACGGAAAATTGATCCATAGATCTCGTGTATGTAAATGCGGTCTTGTAATATACAAACATTAAGTGCCGGTGTCGCGGGCCGCTAAAAGGCACAGTTTATGAGAGGACAGCCGAGAGTTAGACAATCTCTATCGTGGGCGTACGACTGCGTTACCTGGGGACATGGGGGGGTGCTCAGATGCTGCGGTACTCCACACTGCAAAAATCACGAAATACAGTTGAGTAGCGACATGTACTCTGATATCTATTTATCAAGTATTTATATTTTTTCTATTGAGTTTGACAGTCCAGACCAGTCTGTACGTTGATTTTGATTTTGATTTTGATTTTTTTCAGCGCAAACGCCAAAGTCAAAAATGTAAGGATCACAACAAAATTCAAAAACGAATTCTACGCCCCAAATACTTATGTATACGTATTATTAAGTTATGTAAACCCCTAACTAAAACCCTAAAACAGCCTGTGCAAGAGTATAATTTTTCGGGTTGTTTTGGAAGTGCCATTTTCAGCAAATATTTGGTATGACATTTTGCGAAAGTTCCACTGTCAACCGCGTACTTTATATTTACATATGATCGGATTCAATAATGAGCAAAGAGTAATTTTTGTTTTTGTTTGTATTTGTTTTACTTATTTTTTGTAAAAAATGGTTTGGTTTGTTTTCTAAATATTTTTTTTTTGAATTGTGTATTTGATAAAAAATAAAAAATAAATTTTATATATATACATATATAGAAAAACAAAAAAACAATAACAAAAAAATCCTAAACTCTATAAAAAACCCCCAAAATAAAACGTCGAAAAATTGTTTTCCTTTCGAAAAAATTGTTGTTGTACCTCATACCTGCTGGGGGCTGGGGGGCGGATGGGAGACTAACCTCATCACGTATTACGTTGCAACGTTTTCAAATGAAAAAGTAAAAGTAAAACATTTAACTTTTTCCCATATATTTCGTAGTCCTAAAGCTACCCATAAGAGCATTGTCCAGGTCAGAGTTTTGTCCTAACCACATTACCTAACTATTGCCCGCTCAACCATCGGTTCGGGAGACTTTAGCGTTGGTTGAGCTTTGTCAAGTATATTGGACTGCCCCTTGATATTGACGTTGTTCATATTCTAGAAGTGAAGGTATATATAATTGATAGAGATATCTAGGATTTACAGCCTACAGGCAACAGGCTACACAGTCTACCAGCACGATTAGTTTGACTTTTATGTGTTATTAGTGACTTAGTGCCTAGTGACTAGTGTGTCAATTTCGCAAGTTCACAAGTGCGCCATATTGTCAGATAAAAATATGCACAGGTAATCACTTTCTAGTTGTTTTTCATCGGTCGGTTTTGCATTTCGTGGCCAAAAGTGTGAGAATAGGTGCACAATCGTGGGCTGCAAAACGATATAATTGAGGTCCAAATTGAAAAAGTAAAACGGTGAAACGTTTTCAATTGAAAAAGTAAAAGTAAAATGTTCAACTTATATATCAATATAACTTTTAAAAAACTTTATGCGGTTAATTGGGGGCGGCTACTAGTAGTAGGCTGAGGGACCGGGGTCTCCAGCGATGCAGCTAAATACAAAAATCATGTATGCATGTATAAATATTTGTTCATGCTCGGCTACCATAGCATAGGATTATACAGCTCGAATACTTAGATCAATTATTTGCATCTCTTGCGCAGTGTTTCTGTTCTATACAGGAACACATCAGCGGTGTAGTTATGCAAGTAATACTGAGTCGGCAGGACATCTCGCTTTCACTAGTACCAATATTGTCCGCACTCGCTCACACTTTATCGACAAGAGTGCGAATACGCACGTATACACACTCAGATAGTGATATTTCCAACCCTGTTTATACACCCAGGCTGAAAAGTACATCATTGTACCACACACACGCAGATAAAGTTCTTTCCAACGTCAGATTTATGCACACAGTATCACATCCGCTTTTACTTTACAGTTCTAGCATACCTCTCTGTTGCCCACACATACACAATATCGTCGACGGTCCGAGTGTTAATATGGTGCGCAACATGTCCTCAACACCAACTGCGGGCGACCAAAGATCAGCTGGATCAAACGAAAAGTCTGAGATGGATTGGCAACGACACACGCCACAAGAGGGTCACTCACACCCGAAGAGGTATCGAGATGCGAATACGAAAAGAGCGTATAGCGATACGAGAGAAGCGTATAGTAATGGTGCGAGATCCGCTCAATCTTTAAACTATGGGCAGCGAGGCGGGCGCGATCATGTGAGTTCTGCAACAGAATCGTATCACACCCATGGAAGAGGAGTGTACAGTGGTAGTGGTCGAGGGAGCTACCAAGATGGTGGGAGTGGATATAGTGGCAATGGACGGGTGAATGCTGGTAGAGAATGTAGGTCAAGCGGAAACCGATCGTCGTACAATGGGAAGGTGTGTTCACTTCCTTAAAGCGAACGCGTTTTGTATAATTTGTCTGCTCAACTAGTTGATTCGTCTTATTCTGCTTGAAATATATCATCAGTTTGTGATGCTATTTAAACATTTTAAGTTGGATAGTTGAGGAAAAGTGCACTCAAGTTAATTATACCGATCTGCATCATTTCATCAATCTATGTCTGATGCACAGATACATACATCTACACCTGCGATGACTGCTGGTCTGTATGCCTCTGTTCACTATATGCACACAATAATTATATTTATATATATTTTCATATTTGCAACTGCACATATATTAACATATACACCCATGCATATATGTATACACTCACGCGTACACACACATACACACCCACACCCACCCACCCACACACACAAATATATATATGCAGACACGAATACATACACAAACGAACACGCATACATACACCACGCGCACACATACGCACACATGCACACACATGCACACACACACACACACACACACACACGCACGCACGCACACATGCATATACACAATGTCATTACATCATACTATATATGTATTATTATATGTACACATGTATGTAAATCCGTACGTATATATGTATATAGTATATATATATATAATATATATATATATATATATATATATATATATATATATATATATATATATATATATAATACATATATATATATATTATAATATATATATTTTTATATATATATATATATATATGTAGTATATATATATATGTATAATAATATAACACACATCAATATACCATCATCATCATGTATTATTATTATATATATATATATATGTGCATTTGTATTTTATATGTATATTTTTGTATTTTTGCGTATGTAATTATATATATATATATATTATATATATATATATATTTTATATAATATATATATATATATATATATATAATATATATCTATCTATATATATATTTATGTATATATGCATATATATATATATTTTGGTTGTAAATATGTATATGCATATATGCATGATATATAATGCCATATTATAGGCGTATATATATGTATATATATATATAATAATATATATCAATGATATATTATATATGCGTTCACGCACAATCATAATATAATGTAATGATGCGGGACGCGGATACGTAACAATACCAGACACGGACACGCGCACGCCGCACTACGCACACAATACGCGCACACGCACGCACGCACGTGCATGCGCGCGCACACGCACGCACGCACAATATCATACACGCACGCAATATCAATACGCATCAATACGCATCATCATAATCATATATATATATATATATATATTGATATATATATGCATATATATATATGTGCAATAATATGTAAACCGTACGTATATATGTATATGCATATATATATATATATATATATATATATATATATATATATATATATACATATATATATATATATATATACATATATAATAATAATATATATTATATATATATATATATATGTAATATACATATATATGGCCATATATAATAATATACAAACAAACACACTCATCAACATCATCAATCAACATCATACACATATGCATATATGTATGTTTTATATGTTTATATGTATGTGTTGTTGTTTTTATATATGTTTATATATTGTATACATATTATATATTTATATTATATTTTATATATATATATTATAATATATATAATATATAATATGTATGTATATATACATATTATATATGTATGTATATATATTATTACATATATATGTTTGGGTTGTAGTATGAAATACATATATATGCATATGCCATTTGCATACGTATATAATATGTTATATATAATATTATATAATACTTATATACATGCAATATGTATCATCAGCTGCATATTATGTATATAATATGGTTATATGTATATATATTATATAATATTATATAATATATATATATTATATATTATATATATATATAATATAATATATAATATATATTATATATATACATATATATATATATATATATATATACATATACATACATGTACACACAATAATACATACACATGCATACACACACACACATCATATATATATATATATATATATATATATATATAATATATATATATATATATATATATATATATATATACATATATATATATATATATATACGTAATCGAGAATATAATTTATGCATGAGTGTTCGCAAAAGGTGCATTGCGATTCAAGTTTTTACTGGCATATAAGAATACTTACTGCGTATTTCTCATATATCCAAAGATCGATTGTGTATGCACTCACGATATGTTGTGGTATGTTTGAATGCAATAATTCTGTTGTTAGACATCGAGAAAGTACGCATAGGTATGTACGTCTCAATAGTTTTTCTACTATTTGACCAAATATTTAAAGTTCATATATTTTATGACCCTGCTCTCAGAGTCGATTGGGCTGCATACCTCGGCAAGATTTCAGTAAACTGCCTTTTACCGGACGCGTGACTGAAATTCTGTCCGAGATCGATAGGTGTGTAGCAGATAGTTTACATGCCCAATACTTTGTGTTTAGTGGTTCTACATACTTCATACATAGTTCAAAGTGTCGCTACCTTCTCAAAATTACTGGAAATAAGTGGTTCATAAGTATATTGACAGTATATTTAATGTCTCCGGAGATCAAACTCATCTGCCTGAAAATTTGGTAGGACGGTTCAACAAGGTATATCTGGCATATTATTTGATGTATATTTCGGTTGTACTATTTGCTAGTAGCAGGTATTGTGGCCACAAAGCCACCAGATTTCTCACGAGACTGTCTAGTTTAGGTATAACATAGCCTGTAAATGCCTTTATGATTTGGCTACGTGTTGTTTTCATGAGTCTCTTATAACATGTACCACCATTCAACCAGTGCGTACTTACATCGAGCTTGTCATGTGTGACTGGTAGCTTTTGACTTAATTCTATGGTATCTAGGTGCCTGGGTTTACGCAATAGATAGTGTGATTTGAATATAGAATTTGTTTGTATATCAAGCAAGGTGCCGGTACTGTCCCTGCATGCGCACACAGAAATATTGGTGTTACTTATGTGTATGTGCAGTATAAAGCACATATTCCTCGTCAAACATTCCGAGAATACATTTTGTCGAAACTTAAAACGTGTCTAAAATGGGTGCAACTTTGTACAGTAGCATTTGAACAAATGTTCGTGTCGGTGTGTTCCGCCACGATTACGTCAATATATAATAATTGATTGTTCGGAGATCGGATGATTCGATGTTCCGTTACCACTTCGCCAGAATCTTATGCAAAAGTAATGAATGGTTGTTACTATTTCAAAGTTATGTGCGCACTATTTGGCCTCAGATAATTCGAGACATATTTTACCACTACTATGTCAGTGTGTGTGAAGTGGGCAATTGTAACATCGTATGAAGTATAAGAGTGAACAATCTGTACTTGTCTCGATAGGGTATGCACTGAACGTACTATGATGATGTGCGAAGTTCGGTTTTTTGTATAGATAGGCTTACCGTATTTGGGTCGAATCCCTACCGCCTGTTCTGTTAGCTATGCTGCCGATATTTCTAGGCATTTAATACAATGATTTGATACTATCGATAGTTCTGCTCAAACCACTGGGTAAATGTAATTCAGTGGTGAACGCCTGTTAGACTAAAACGACAGGATCGATGCGGAGCAGATATAGTGTGGGTTTATCATCGTAAGACTAAATTCCATGCCTGGTAGGAATTCTGACAACGAAATAATCCAAAATTTTATTATGTCTCGACTGATGTCACGAAGCTTCACGCATACTGGGTTTCTTCTCTAATTCAACCTACTGTTTGTCCGAGGCTGTTGTAAAGTTGATCTTGATGTGCAATTCCACTGGCGTGTCAATCTGCCTAGACAGGGCGTCGAGGCAGGTCGTGACTGGAGCATGATATTTCCCATAGCTAGTTTCGGATTATAGCGGCAAGGATACTCAAATCTATATACTTGTGCATCGATTGTCTGTACTTATTAGTAGTTTATGGACCGGTAAACTGTCCTGATGACTCAAAGTTCTATAGTAATAGGCGTAGTTGAGGTATATCATCGGTGTGCGTGCATAATGTGCCGATGTAATAAAATCAATCACATAGCGAAAAATCACTGATAACTGATTTAAAGACCAGTTATGCAGGCGGGATGATACGATGCCGACTTTTGTGATCAATCAATTTCATGTGGCAGTTTCTGGGCCCTTAAATCTTATGTATCACGAGTGTCACCAGTTTCGTTTGAATCAGCACCTTGAAGTTGCTTGATTCCGTGATACCGATCTGAAGGGTTCGATGTCAATTTAAATGCGCATCTATGAATTCTATACCACTCATACTACACAGCGGCCGTAATGTTTCGGATGTTAAGGTGATGACTTACAACATACTCGGGGATAAGCTCATGAAGGCGCACGCCAATCTGTACGCGCGAACCGATACACGCGTGCTAAAATGGGACTACCGATTTGTATGTAACACTGTTGTGCATTCCCGCAATGTATTTTTGGAGAGAACCAGCAAGTCAATATATCCACATGTGTATGTCGTAACGGTTGGAGAAGGAGTTTGCTATTGCTATTCAACATGACACGTTATATGTTTGTCTTGTATCGCAAAAATCGAACCATGTGTATATATCACAACTTACGACATAGACATGTCGAACATCAAGCGTATCAATTCGAAAATACAGATCTGTGCTACAACATCGTATGCGAGCTCGTTGCGTACTATAAATCTTTGTTCTGGATTATTGTGTTTATGAATATTATATACCAATATTCCGAAGTGGGAGTGACTGTTGTGGGCGTATTATATCACGAGGCTGTCTCGATAGCTATGTTGAACGTCTCCGTCTTCATTCGCGTATTTGTATATACCGATGAGGTTTAAAATGTGCATGACAATGGTGTGGTCGTGTTGTATTGTGTCTAGTGTCTTAGGCTCCCCTCTCGTATTAGGGTTTTAGGGTTTATGAATACCTAAAACCCTACTATTGCACCAATCTCTGTTCTGAAGTGGAGATAAAAATGTCTGGGTGTACCGTATCAAAATGTTTCATCGTGCTATTTCTTTTGTTAATATATACATCTTCAAACATGCATGAATACGTGTGAGTAGATGGTTTGTTTGTGTTTGTTATACATATTTGCTTCTTTTAATGTATAATGTATATATGTATATATGCGATGTCTCAAAAGCATCATGTGCGATTTGTTGACCATTTTCCGACTTTATCCATCGGAGCTACTTCCGAAAATATACACGTTAGTACAGTTCCTACAACAGAATCTCATATGTTTGTGTCTATGTTTCTGGGTACCACACCACTGATTTTTTATTTCAATTTGGTCTTTGAACACTTCAATTGGTATAATTGTATATATATATATATATATATATATATATATATATATATATATATATACACACACACACAATACATATATATATATATATATATATATATATATATATATATATATGTATATATATATGTATATATATATATATATATATATATATATATATATATATATATATATATATATATATATATATATATATGTATATAATATATATATATAATATGTATTATATATGGCATATTATTATTATGTACATGTAATATATATACATATATATATATGTATATATATATATATTGTTATATATATATATATATATATATATATATATATATATATATATTATTATATATAATATATATATATATATATATATATATATATATATATATATATATATATATATATATATATATATATATATATATATATATATATATATATATATATATATATATATATATATATATATATATATATATATATATATATATATATATATATATATATATATATATATATATATATATTGTTGTACACCCTGTATTTATGAATTCAGTACCGCATGGCCTCGCAATTCAGACGGTGGCGACTATCCCGATATCTCAAATCAGCTATGCTCACGTATTATTCATATCGAGTTGTTGAATTAGCTCTGAGGTTTAAAACGCAAGAAAATACTTTATGCGCTCTGATTGCAGCCCCGAATATTAAATGAGATCAAAGATAATGCCCCGGACGTGCTGTGCCTTCAAGAGGTAGAGTGTTTCGACGAGTTCGAGAAAGCACTGCAGAAAGAAGGATACGCGGGCATGTACCAGTCACGCACTGGCGACAAGACCGACGGGTTGGCATTTTTTTATAAGTGAGTATTCCTGTATATATAGATATCAGGTCAAGTGCGCCTTATTTAGTTTCTCCGAGGTGCGGCACTATTTCCATGTGGAGATTTAGAAAACTGACAATACACGATTGTGTACCAGCCACGCACTTGGGTTAATACTGACGGGCTGCCTTTTAACTACAAGTGAGTATAGGAAGTGAGTGCATGTTGTGTTCCCTGAATTGAAACGGAGGCTTATGTAAAATCCCTATGTACAATCGTACCTGTTTTTAGAACAGATAAGTTCCAGCTACTATCACACAAGAAAGTGTGGTTCCGGGCGACTGAGGAGAAGGACGCATTGATGACGCGTGACAACGTGGCGATAGTGGCCGCCTTACAACAGCTCAAGCCCAGCGGAAAGAGGGTGTGTATAGCCACAACACACTTGCTCTTCAATCCAAAACGTGGGTATGTGGAGCGTGTATGTCTATGTGTGAATGTTTGTGTGTCTGCGTGAGCGTGAATGTGTATATGTAGAGTACACCTGTATCTACGTACGTATATATATATATATATATATGACCTCATGATCCCCCCAATATGGAAGATTAGAGCTCACGAGCTCTTGGCAGTGAATTATAGTGGTATTTTCAGGTTCTTGGTCGCATAGTTAATACTCTGGCTAAACGGGCAGATGATGTAGATGCTTACCGTTAGCACGGCACTATCGTACACATGGTTACCTTTCGCTAAAAAGCAATAGTAAGTAACAGCCTTATCCTGGGACAAAAGGATGTCAGCAGTGGGATGCACTGATACATTCATGGTCCTTGTGTATATACTAGACTAGACGAGCAAGCACTGTATGCTTTTGTATGGATATGTATACCAACATTTGATAGTGTATGTAATACAGAGGAGGAGGTGCGCCTAATGGCCCTTATATGAAATATACATTCTAGGAAAAGAGTCACCGCTTTGTCTATACGGATCACTGCGCACAATTGATATCAGCAGCATTCGAAATCGAATGCGGGTGGCATTTGAGGCCAACTTCAATAGCTCAATCCGTCTATATAAAAGAGTGAATCTTGTTTTAAATTGAAAATAACGAACAAAGTCGAGCGTCGCAGTCCCATCAATCTGACACCTGCAAACGGGCTCATTTATATGGACACGTTCCAAATCAGGGATGTCAAGTTAGGACAGATTGCGATGCTTTTCGCGGAGATCGATAGGATAGCCAAATCTGATGCTGTGAATCCCATACCCGTGGTGGTGTGCGGTGATTTCAATTTCAGGCCGAGCGCGCAGCTGTACAAATTCATACTTGATGGAACTATCACGCTGGACACTGCTCACAACGCAAAGATGCTAGGGGTAAGATATACATTTCCGTACCTATCTATGCCTGTACGTGTGTTAGTACATGTGTGTATGTAGTACGCATCTCGAGGTTGTAAAGTTATGACTTATGCGCGGTCAAGCGCACACTTTTGTATGCATTGGTACACCCTTAACGTCCCTATAATGCACTATTCACGCACACAGCATATCCATATCTACCCGCACTACGCATAAAATCGGGCACAACGCGCCAGTGTACACATAAAACAGAAGCTTTCGCAAGAGATACATAGTACACACCCACAATATATACTATACACCAACGTACATGTACGTGTAGATGCCGACCTCGCAAGTCAGAGCATTGGATGCAGAACACATGAATATGCATGCGGGGAACAAGCAGCAACGGAAAGCAGCGGCGATGCGCAATGAACCATTCGCCTTCCCACCACCAGAACTGAGTCATATGGATATGGACTGTAGGTATAGGGATGTTGCTCAGACGAGTACTGAGGGGATGCAAGGAATGAATGAGCAACCCAGGACTGTGGGTGGAGCACGAGCACAGACGCCCAAGAACGCGTATGTACTTGTCTCGCTTTGTGGCGCCAGTGTGTCCGTTTGTATTTTTTTTTTTTCATATATGAGTTTTATCGTCGATCGTGCAGTACGACCACGAGGGTAAGACACCCCAGATAATCTTTTTGTTGGTTTCGCATATTCAGCGAAACCATGCATGTGTCCTAATTAGTCCTCCACCTGGAACCGTTTCTACTCTTTGTCATCCTCCACGTGTCCACATGTCACCGGCGCGAATACATACGCTGCTAAGGTGCCATGCGAGCAACTAGGCATCGATTTATTTACGTATTTATAAGGTTTCAGTACCCACAAACCGCTTCCACACTCAAAGCGCACCCTCTGCTTAGATCCACGATTCTCCTTAAAGCCTCAGTTCGTTCTTATACTTACGTAAATGTATGTTGGAGTGAATGTTTTAACTAACACCTGTCAATGTTTCTATTTACAACCACACAGTAGCCCAACTACGTTTTCACACCACCTCGACTTGGCAGCTGCATATAACACCCACGAAGCGAATGGGAATGAGGTGGCCACCACATATCACATGGGCCAGAAAGGGGGTGTCAAAGTCGACTACATGTTCTACACTCAAGAGTATGTGCGTGTTGAGGACTTTGTGATATCCTAGTGAACTTCTGGACATGATATAATATATATATATATATTAATAGACATACTAATATATATATATATATATTTATACAATTATTTGATACGCGTCTGAATGTAGGTTCATTTCCGATGGCTTGGATTCGACGTAGGCAAATAGCATCGCAAATTTATATCTTTGAGGCTTTTGTGCTGAATCCAGTCGCGTATAGGATATCTGGAATTATTTGAAAATTTTATGTGAAATCGAGAAACGGTGTATAAGATCTATATATATATATATATATATATTTATATATACATCTTTATCTATCTATCTATCTGACTAACTATATCTATCTATCTATCTATCTATCTTTTTATCTATCTATCTATCTATCTACCTATTTATCTTCTATCTATCTATATACCTAGCTACCTACCTAGCTACCTACCTATCTACTTACCTATCCATCTATCTATCTATCTAACTATCTAACTATATATATATCTTTTAATCTATATTATATATATATATATATATCTATCTATTTATCTATCTTCTTTCTATCTACCTATCTTTCTTGTATATTTTTTATATATCTACTTATCTATCTATCTATTCATCTGTCTATATATATATATATATAGAGAGAGAGAGAGATGTAAATATATATATATATATATATATATATATATATATATATATATATATATATATGTATATCTATATATACATGTATGTAAAGTATGTATATATTTGTATGCTTGTATAAATGTATGTCTGTAGAGATTCTATAATCTCCACGTGGACCTGGCATGACCAGTACTAGGGAACCATAAGTATTCGTAAATATGACTATGCATGTTTCACTTTTTTTCTAATATCAGTTTTTATGTATGTTTTTCATCTACACGAACTCTATAATATATACTATGTGTGCGTTTGGGAGAGTTCGGTGAATGAGCTATTTTTGAGGCTGGAAGCGTATGTGTTCCTTTGAAGACCCGGTCATTGTTTAAGAATCTGAGTGCCCTTGAAGTGTTTGCGTGCGAATGAACTCAGAAGTGTAATGTCGTATTGTAGGTATCGTATCTTGTCCTGTACATGCTCTAACAGGCATTGACCATACCCTGAACTCATGTGTAAATGATTTAAACTGTCATCCAACCGTGAACTTGCGATGTGTGTGGTAATGCTGCAATATATAGCTCATATATAATCATTGGCATTTTGTGCACAGATTGTTAACTCTCGTCGAGCGGCTGTCATGTGCCCCCAGCGCAGAGGTAAAAGCGTTTAACGGTTTGCCCAATTTGCACCAGCCGTCAGATCACCAGTCACTCGTATGCCGCTTCGCAATAAATTCATAGATTGATGTATAATACCAGTGAAACTGAATTCAGTATAATTCCTACTTGACGAAACCAATGTGAGGCAGATTCTTTCAATATATCGTTGGGTTGTGTGCACAATATTCGAGGGCCCGGAGATTATGGGCAACCAGTCCACACACAAGTTAGCGTATGCATTGATGCTCATACAAAGCAATATAAACATGGCAAATGTGGGACATACCAGTCGAATCAAGCTCCTGTCCATATTCTCGAACAACTTCCAGTAGATAGTCGCCGGAACCGTGAAACTCAAATTCACAGTACCAATAGCGCCGGTGACACTCACTAGTATATTGATAGCGACCTGAAAGTACGAGAAGCAAAACGCGACAACGTTCAATGCCACGGCCACTACATGGAAGGCAATGTTGCCGCTCTTGGTGAGGTAGTCGTTGATGCCTGCGGCCTGTTCGTGCTTGTCGGCAAAGATCATACAAGTGACAAAGGCATGTAGGTCTCTAGCAGCGTGTGCCGGTAGAGAGTAGGATGCCGTGACGACAAAAGCGGTACCAACACAGGCGATGAATGCTGTGACGACAAAAGCGGTACCGACACAGGCGATGGATGCCGTGATGAAAAGGGGATATGCAACTATGCTATTGTAAATGGTCTTGTCTCCGAATTTCAAGTATCCGTAGATGTAGATGATTGTGTACAGCAAAAACACGATCTACAATGATAGTTGAACACACATTAATGCGTTTGGCCGGTTGTACGTCTAGGGCGTAGAATTTGAACTGGGTTGGGCCAATAAAGAAACCGAGCAGAAATATTGGGAAGGCACTCATATTGCCCTCACAGTTAGAAATGTACATACTGGTTTTACCCATACACTACAAAGGTGGTCGACAGTCAAAGATAATAATAAAACATACTTCAGCATGGTTAGAGGTGCTGCAAACAGACTCCAACACATCAGCCAGAACCAGGTTTGGCGAAACTTACACTGCCATTCTGGATCATGCGCCAGACGAATTGCTATTGGCAATAGGCATGCAGATGACCGCACCTGTCCAGAAAGTGTCCAAAGATTCGCAATAAGTACCAATCAAGTGGGGGTAGGACTGTTGACAGCCCTCGCTAAGACTCGTAGATCTGTTTCCTATATTAGTATCACTGCCCATCTCGTCAGAGATTTGTTCCATCAGGTGCAGTCGTGCAGACCGGAGAGAATTAACAATCAGAGTCCCTGAGACAGCAGAATTCAATAAAAGCAAGAATATGACACCGTCACTCCTGATACGATTGCGTCACATATATTTTTCTAAACGTCATAGTTGGAAAAGCACTATGTTCGTCATTGCTTTTATTTATTAATGTCTCTTGGAGTCTTGGTGCGTACGGTAAAAGCTACGTACGTCATATTTGAATAATATACTGGAAGACTATATACATACGTCATTCTCGAAAATCGGATGACTCTGTATAATGAATAATGACTCAATATTAAAAATCAGCAATCACAAGCCAAGGAGATTGAACACTGCAGACAACAAACAAAAATGAGGTAAATACTGTATGCCTATTTGCATAAATATTAAAATCATGTGTACATTTAAGATATCATTTACATATATAGTATTTCTTTGAGTGGAAAAACGTCCCGTTGGCTGTGTCTTTTCCAGTCGAATACGCGTTCAAGAATCTATAGGTCACAGGCTTATCCTCCAATGGTATAATTATTATAGTATGACGAGTATTCTAGGCATGGTCTGAGATCACTATGTTGAATTCAGAAGTTCCGGACACAGAAAGTGAAGCGGATAGCATTGTTTTCGCAGAATATGAAGACTCGACAGGTAAAGCACATGGCGAGCTACTTCTAGTTGTGTTCAAAAAATGAAATGACACCAATATTGAATTTTACATATATTGAATACCCGGAAATGTACGAAACGATGAAATCCGTATAATTTGACTCAAGTTAAACTTATAC
>LUCW03002523.1:0-15582 GCA_001586965.3 Sphaeroforma sirkka | reverse complement strand
ATCATACATCATTGTATATCATATATATATATATATATATATATATATATATATATATATATATATATATATATATATATATATCATATAACGCAAACAAGTAAATATATACAAGTAAAACTTCATCTCACACGCAGTGAGTAAATATTTCATAGCAACCATACACTCAGTCTATGCATACCTTGATAACCAAATGCAAGGAAGCCCAAAACCATCATAGGCGGATGATAATTGAACACGCAAGGTTTTCCAGCACAGTCCGCATTATTCCAATCCAGCCCCGTGTCATAGTGTAGAAACCATATCAGGACGGATATGACCGCAACAAACACGAATACCTACCCGTCAAGGTGAATAAATGTAAATTTTTAACCTCTCTTTTGTATGGGTCATGCGTAAGCAGAATATCAGGTTCACTGTGTTTTAAAGTTGTGGTTCAAATATGCAAGAACAGCTATAATATTTCAAAAGTCAGCTGTTCCTTGCATACTATTACGCTAACAACACAAGTAGTAGATGAAGGATAAACTGTGAAGGGTTAAAGACTACTATGTAAGCACGACTATGAGTCGAATATGATAAAAACGACAGGAGAAGTTGCAACAGCAGTTCATAGGGAGTTGAGGAAAAGGACTAAGTCCACATGAAATAAAGCGTTCCAAGCCAAAATTGGATAAAATAAGATGGACAATCGTTTTTTTATAACTCTCCTGCGAGACAATGCGCACCTTCGCAGGTACTATCCCAAATTTTCTATCACTGATAATCACCGACAAGAATTTCCGTACAGGACAATGAAATAACTTGAAGTAGGCAAAGAAAGAGGTGAAGAATAATATATAAAAAGCTAATGTACCTGTCCTGCGCTAAAAAGATAATATTCTTCCATCCTACACAAAGCAAGTGGCCGCTGAGCTGGTTGGGGTAGCAATGGGGCTTCTTCACTTGACGTAGACATGATTGCAAATTATATAATTAAATAGTTATATGTAGTACTTTTCAACTATAAATACCTATATATATACATGCCATATTCTTGTATCGTACTAAACGCCGACATTGTACATATTATGTCTCCATGTTATGTAATGTAACTTTCGATGTACGTCATTTCAATTTGACAGTTATCGTCACTTCATGATTTCATGACTGATATGTATGACTCATGATTTAGGAATGGGTGTGCACAGCTACACAGGGTCAAATACTGGACTGCGTGTTGTAGCCGGAAACATTGACATACATATATAGTAGCATAGAGGTATTTGTTTAGGGTATTTATGTGCGTAATGGAAATTCGAATTCCAGAATTCAAAACAAGTGATATGATTGGTGTAAGGGCCACCATGGATCGATAGCAGAGTCCGGATTTGGAACACATGCGAAATGGCGGGATTTGTCGGACTGGAATCTGCGCTTTTTGTGTTTTGTATTTTTTTTGAAGTAAATTGAATATATCAAAATCTAAACCCTAAATAACACCATAGTGATTAGTGGCGTAGAGAGTTAAATATAGAAAAAAAGAATAAAATATTTATTGTGTACGTTTTGTATGATTTTCCTAAAAGTCAACCCTTAAAAAATACACCAAAAAGTATTTTTTTATTAAAAACTACATACTGTTTGTAAATAAATAAATAAAAAATACAATCTCAATAACCCAACAACCCAAAAACCCAAATTTCTACACACTGTGAGTCTGTTACAATTGGGGAATGGGATCAGACGGCTCTCTGCTATGCTCTACTAAATAAATAAATAAATACTACCAGAGAGAGAGGCAATCGGTCGCGGGGCAGGTGCGGGTAGACCTTCCATTATCGATAATTACCATATTTTTACAGCGTATGTAAATAAGTAGGATGCTTTGTGTCCAAACAGAATAATTCCACACGCAAATACATAGCCTTCTAAAATACACAACACATACAACGTATACCTGCTCATCATTTTTTTTTACCTCGAAAGACATCAAAATAGATAGCGTCAATTATATGCGAAGTGGCGGCAACAACAGTTTATATGATTGTGACCTTGCGCTATCTGACCTACAGTGTATATCTTGGCCTTGTCGCCATCGTTATCGGTATGTCGTTTTTACAATTGCACATAACTATTCGTGAATACATCCCTATAATATATATATATATATATATATATATATATATTAAGGTATATATATTTATATATATATATATATATAGACATGTGTATTTGTATGAATATATAATGTTAGTAATATATATATGTATATATATATATATATATATATATATATATATATATGCATACATATACATATATATTATATATTATATATATATATATATATATAATATATATATATTTGTTTTGTATTATTACGTATATATCTATATGTAACATCATGTATATATATATATATATATATATATTATACATATATGTATTATATATATATATATATATATATATATTATATATATATATATATATAATACATATTATATTATATATATATAATATATATACATATAAATGATATTGTGTTGTGCGTGCGTGTGTAAGCAATGTATGGATCCATACAAACATAAACATACGTATGTATGTGTATATTTTGCATATTATGTATGCACATGCACGCATGCATGTATACATTTATATATATATATATAAATATATATATATACATATACATATATATATATATATATATATATATATATATGTATGTATATTTATATATATTTATTTATGTATATATATATTTGTGTGTTTGTATAAATATATATATATATATATAGCTATATGTAAGTTTGTATGTGTTTTTACATGTATTTATGTACTTATGTATGTATGCACACACACATATATATATATATATATATATATATATATATGTATGTGTGTATATATATATATATATATATATTCGTCTTTTTTTTGAGCTGGTGGAAGTGTTTCATACTGAGTTATGCAGTTAGGTTTCTGGATATGCCTATATCTGGTTCTGGGAAGTTGGCTCTCTATCATAGATTTGCACGGCCTTATTCGAACGTATTTCTTGTGAAACGCGTTCTGAATTCCAATCTTTATGATGAAACTGTCCCGTTGTCGCGTCCAGATATAAAGTAGTATTTACACTTTTCGTACACATCTAAGTGTCCACTTTTCTTTTTCGAGACTACAGTGAGCGTTAATCCAAAGTTTTGATTCGTTATGCTATAGAATCGTATGTTTTGCTATCATAGCAATTTGAATTTACTATGTGTCAGCACAAACACAAACTGGATGAGAAGTCAGCACAAACGCAAACTTGATGAGAAACCTCACGCGAGTATCAGCTTGCAAGTTTGCAATTGTCGATGATCCGTTTGTTCCTATGTACACAGATACCATCATATAGAATGTACGCTCTCTTCATTTAAAAATTACATGATGAATCAATTCAATCTCATGATCAAAAGGAGAACTACTGGATGTTAGGATCAATCGATGTATTTTACTTGTTCAGATAGACATTTGTGGTCACAAGTCTTGATATGACAATGATGTACCCAATTTTTTCAGATATTGTAGCATCTGGCATACGAATCATTGTGGACTGGTAGTTACGTCTGCGATTCTTTCGGTTGGTACATCTGACTTTTTAATGCGTTTAGCGATTTTTTTGAAAGGTTGTATCTCTAACAGTGCCACTCCATATTTACCTACAATTACAGCCCGATTTCAAATCACAGAGAGAGTATTCAACACTTCCCTCCAGTGGGATAAGATGGGTTTCATGAATCGACGTTGGGCGGCCCAGCAAGCCACCATGCCGTCGCCCTGGAAGTCTGTCAAATACGAATGCGATCAAAGCTACTGGAGCGATGATTTAAAAAGTATGCGTGCGTGTGTGTGTAGACATGACCATTGTGGCTTGTGGCCTTCAACCCAAAGGTCGTTTTTGACTGGAGAAACTGTGCATATCTGACAATCGACTGCAGACGCGGTGCCTCGGGGGTTTGAAACAGCCTCAACGGATCACATATACCACGTCTCGCAAGAATATATACCTAACACTACTTTTAAATCACAAATACGATGCTCCTGCAGAGCTTTATGTGCCCATGGACCTTGACCAAGGTACGAGGGACTGGATCCAGTGGTCAGAGGATGAAACAGCCTCCCTTTTGGCCACGCTTGTCAAGCCGATTGCCATGGCAATCCTCCGGCCGTTTGTATCCCGAACGTCGGTGAACGGCGCCACATACCGTGGAAGTATGCACGTGCTTTCACAGGCACAATTTGAAACGATGCTCAACGGCCCGAACACAACTGCCGATGTATCAAACTTGGACAGTCACGACGCCAATACAACAAGCTCCCGTGATGTTGGCAGCTCATCAGGCACACAGAAAGACACCAGTACATATACAGAGCCACACACAGGCGCAGACACAGACCGTCCCAGCCAAACGACACGAACACACGGCCGTGAGAACCAGAAGACAGAGACGTGCGGAGGAAAGTCTTTGTTGGATATAGGTGCGGGTGATGGGGCTGTCACAGCCCTGCTGGCCCCACAGTTTGACCACGTGACGGCCACGGAGGTGTCGCCGGTGATGGTCTGGCGGCTGGGGCGTTTGGGTATGTATTGGTACTTGGTGTGTGCTAGGCGGTTGGTAATAGCGCAGGCGTGTGTAAAGAGAATTGTGGTTGGCAGGGATTGAGAGTCTGATGTATCGATCATACGCTATGTGCGCAATTGGCACTTGCAGCTCAGGTGTCGAATCTAGTGTTGCCTATGAAGGCATATAGTGGGCTCTGCACACATTCTCGCAGGTATGACACTGTGTGATGCAGATTCTGGTTAAAACTATAGCCACACACCCGGTCATCCTAAGAGAGAATTTGATGCGCAACGCATTTGCTTTTACCTTGTTAATTCACTCAGAAACGAAGAGTTTTTTGGGGGCTTTTTTTTTGAATGATGTCCTTTTGCCCCCCCTTGTTTTTTTTTTTGCATAACTCACAATATGCGTCCCGTATCAGATTTTTTAGGTTCTGGGGGTTTTATTGTCGTACAGGCCTTCTTTACTTAGTCTATGCATCAAGAGCAAACCACTTTTTCGTATCACAAACGTGCATGATACTTCCAACGTGCATGTTGCTCTCATACTGTCAAACAGCCTCTGTTGTTCATTACTGTGCTATCGCTTACATCATATGTACCCAGGCTTTGAGAACATAAACACAGGCACTCTGAACCATCCACAGCTAGAGGGCAAGACATATGACGTGGTCAGTCTTCTCAATGTACTCGACCGGTGTCATAACCCAATGGAGATACTACACGATATCAAGAAGTTCCTAAAGCCAGACACTGGTATGTACGAGTAAAAACAGTGGGGTGTTCATATGGATGGTGTGTTTTAAGCTACAGCTTCGCTATGTGCGATTGTCCGTGCTGACCTGGGAATGCGAGTTTGTGGAGAGGATAGGATTGATTATATATCGCTTTGAGATCCTATATTGATCTCTCAAATAGAACAAAGCTCGCATGACAATTGAGAAGTCGAACACATGTCTGGAGAGCCAGTGAACATCTCAGGGTGCCCCGTCGAGCTACATACATACTTACATACGAACATAAATACATACATTCATACATACGTACATACATACATACATACATACGTACATACATACATACCATACATGCATACATACATACATACATACATACATACATACGTACATACATACATACCATACATGCATACATACATAGACACATACATACATCAAATATATACATACATAAATACATATATATATATATATATATATATATATACATACATACATACATACATACATACATACATACATACATACATACTACTAAAACATGTAGTCGAAATCGCTTACGCAGACGTTGTGCGATATGAGATAGTTACCCTCGCACGTACCTTCCCCGTGTCTTATGCTCAGCTATCACCGCTATTGAATCCGTAGACCGACTTCTTCGTACTTATCCCCCGCGAAGCGCCATTTGCACTTTACTAGCTTAGAATAGACACTTACAGACGCTGGGGTGGCTTCGTTCCAGCCTTCGAATATTTGTGTATGGTGGATAGCTCCGATTTTTGTGCTTCAAAACTGAAATTGGAGTGGATAGTTCTTTCGGCGGACGCACAAGTGAGCAAGTATATACGAGTACAAATTGCAATCGGTTTTGTTTGCTTTTGTTTTATTTACGAATGCATGCGACATGCTGTACGTTAGAAACGCCCACAGCAATGTATCAGTATCCAGTCCAAGATTGTCCTCAATACTTCAAATTGCACAAATGCTGTTTCACTCTGCTGTCTACGACAATGCTCTCACTAATATTGGCTTCCATAGGCAGTGGTTCCCCCCTTGATTATCAACCGCATTTTGTGTTATGTACACTACAGCCTGCTTACATGAATCACATACATATACACCCTTTTCGTAGGTCGGTTGCTAATTGCGGTGGTCCTGCCATTTAAGCCTATTGTTGAAGAAGGCACGAGTTGGATCACGCCAAAGGATTCGATTCCCAAAGAGGCCCTTAGGACAAGACCTAAATGTTGTAATAATGGCAGAAATAATTGGGAGGAATGGATTCCTTGGCTCATAAACACATACTTCACTCCTGCCGGTTTCAAGGTGTGTCTTAAAATATTGAATCTGCACCGTACAAAACTACTGTCTATCGCATCAATCTATGACCACACATAGGTGGGTGGGTTGTGCGTAAGTGGTGGTTGTTAGCTCTTGTCTATCTGTCAATTCTCTGGGCTCGGTCCTTCCCATAATGTATTGCATGTATTTCGCGTGGGTTTGTTGTTAAAGTTTTCGACAAATTGCAATTCTATAGTCCACGTATGAAAACTCTGAATGATTTAAAAAAAAAATTGTATGGTTTTTGCTAATCATATTTAGATGAATGGTTATATATTGATAAGTTTGCGTATTGTTATGTATGAATTGTGTTCTGTCTATATTTGTAGGTATTCATTTTATTCAACTGTAATTATTCATGTGATGTATTAATGTATGCGTACATGATGTGATGTATATTTTATGTCTAAGTACATATATAAATAGTATGCCTATATACATTCATATGTATGCAATATATGCACACATACATATACATTACATATGTCTAATAAGTATATATATATGAAACAAGATCGATTTGCTTCGGCAAAAGTGTAAAAATTAGTACAGTAACCTCGACCTACATAGAATCCGCCCGTATTTGTAGATAAGCCTTGTATTGCTGTGAAACAAGCAGTCACTAATCGTTTACTTGATATGTCAATTGTGTGTCTCATAGATGTGCCGGGTTAGCATAATTGAGGTTTCCCGCAATTGATGGCTGAATTTTCTTTTCTCTGTGTGCTACTGATTTAACATTTCCTGGTCTTGAATTCACCATATTCTTTCCAGGTAGTTTTTCGGAAACAGTTCACAACAAACTAACGAATTCTATTATTTTACACATTGTAGGTGGACCGATTCACCCGGACGCCTTACCTATGTAGTGGTGACAGCATACAACCCTTCTATGTGATACAAGATGCTGTATTTGTACTTTCTTTGGCCGATGATATTCCTGCTGCCGATATACCAATTACCGAGGATACAAACAAAGTCTTCGAGCTGTTGTGATACTCTAATTAAATTATTAGCCTCTACTCTGTCTCATTAATATTGCGCACACATGGCATATGATATCAGTATTCCATATGGGAAATTCATGACTTTGAACTGGTTGAATCAACTATACGTCATCGATCGTTTTGATTGTTCACATTCTATTCTATAATTACGATGTTCTCTGCTAACATTAGTACTTTAGGTTTATTTTTGAGCTTTCGTAATTGACAACAGTAAGAAAACTGTGACAACGCATTCAGCGACTCTAGAATTTAGGCATATCGCGAGTTACAAGTGTATTGTACATACTTGAATTCACAGATATATATATATATATATATATATATATAGGGGGTGTGTCTGTGTGTGTGTGTCTGTGTGTGTCTGTGTGTGTGTGTGTGTGCGTGTGTGCGTGTGTGCGTGTGTGCGTGTGTGCGTGTGTGCGTGTGTGCGTGTGTGCGTGTGTGCGTGTGTGCGTGTGTGCGTGTGTGCGTGTGTGCGTTTTTGTGTGTGTGTGTCTTTGTCTGTCTGTCTGTGTATGTGTCTATGTCTGTATCTGTATCTATATGTGTGTGTGTATATACTCACATATACACACATATACACATATATAGATGAATACATACCACGATTCACAACAGACTGGTACGCACTTTACCCTTATTAATTCTGATGACCAACCTTATGAATTCCTTGTCCCATCGCATCACTAATGTATGTATGTATGTGTGTGTATACATACATATATGCGTAGATGAATACATACCACGATTCACTACAGACTGGTGCGCACTTTACCCTTTATTAATTAAGATGACCAACTCTATGAATCCCTTGTCCCATCGCATCACTACTGGGCCAGTAGTGTGGTCAGATGCAACGCGAATCGCACCTAGGATGGAACAGGTTGTCGTTCCAGTCTCCAATATCCACACCTACAATGACAACCACTATTATTAGCCAACCCTACTCGCAACATACATATTTTTAATTTTCTTTTTTGGTTTTATTTTGTAAAAATAAACCAAAGTGAATATGTTTGTTTGAAAAAAAACCCCCCAAAAATTTAGCTCGATCATTTCAGAGACCCAGAGACCAGAGCATGGCCTTCTAAATCGAACAACCAGATTACAAGAGTCCCAGACCCATTCTTTCATTTTTCACTCCAAAATTCATATACATTCTTATTGTCCGCTGATCTGAAGTTATTTTTAATTGACCGCGCGAGATTCGTTTTATAAACTGGAGCAATCTATATTCGATTTGTGACTACTCATAACTCAACGCTCTTGAGTACTGACTATGTACTTAAATATTGATTCAGGATGGTTGTTACAGATTCTTGAAAGTATCAGTCTCAGACTCAGAGTTCAGACTTCAGACCAGACGTCTAATCGTAATACGTAAACACACTTTCAAATTGATCCGTTAATGAAAAACGTACTACGTTCTCGTACGTCATAGGGGTCTTGCTCTCTTGGACTCTTGGTTTCTGCCGCCCTTATATATGTTATAATTCACCATTTATATTTCTTAACAATATTTGTTGAGTTGTTTATAGTTGGACAGATTTTCTACTATCAAAATATAACAGCTATTAATTGGGCCGTACAAGGTAGATCCAAACAAAATTAGAATTGGCTCTCGGTATACTACCTGGAAGCGGGAAAATGGCTTCTAAGCTAAGCGTTAACGAAGAACGTACTATGTTTTCAGCAAATATGAAGTACGTATTGGAGTCTGCTTCAGACTCAGAGTCTCAGAGTGACACAGAGTCTAGAAATTGAAAGAACATACAGAACGGGTTACGAGATTGCAAAAATTTCAAATTACGCCAATCAGAACATATTTTTGTTCAAAATTTCAACAATAATTGCACCGAGGCCCGAGCTACCGTCCACCGTTTGTTGACCATGGCAAGAAGTGATCCAATGTATGGAAAAGATTATGTTTTTTTAAAACAAAACATTAAAAAATATGATGCCGGTTAAAAAAAAGAAGGCTTCGAAAGACTGGAACTTCAGAAATCTGCATAGCCATTAGCCTTCTAAAGTATATTTATTTAAAAAGGCTATGTATGAAGAGTTGAAGACTTGTCAGTGTAAACCAGAAATCCGAAATAACACCCCACCCCCGGTGCGACTTTAAATACCCCTTGCTCATAAACTGAACTTTTAAGTCTCAAGTCTGAACTCTGAACTTTCTACAGAAATGAATTTATTTGATTTGATTGCATCATTGCATTGCCGACTTATGACGTCGATTTTGTTTAGGCTCAATGAGACGTGTAAATATTTATGTCGGTCAGGCTCCCATCTCAATCTCCCCCTTGAAAGTTTTTTATAAAACAAAAAATTTCCCTTCGGACGTAAAAAAGTTCGATCCCCTATATTTGTGTTCTATTGTATTCTATTTTTCAATTTTCTCCCATTCTACTCTACGTAGAGGACTCTCTACTAGTAGTAGAGGACTAGAGGAGTGATTACTACTAGTAGTAGTAGAGAGAGAGACTATTCTAGTAGAGAGACTGAGAGCGTGAGAGGGTCATGTTTCTTCATTGCATCATTTGAGCCATTTGAGTCATTTCTCAAATCACACAAACAGATTTGAAACAGGGACGAGTTAGGGTCACTCAGGCTCAAGCCCCAAGGCCCAAGCCCAAGGTCTTGGCCTCTTGACTCAGGGCTTCTCTCGAGTCTCGAAGTCTCGACACTCAACTCTTGATTCACGTAGACTCAGTCGCTCGGGGGCTCTTTTTGTGCATGCACTGACAGTGACAGTCAGTGAGTCAGCAACTCATTTCATTAAGATGTCATCACTTAAATTCGACAGAGGATTTTGACATTCGTCATATGTAGCGATCATATTGTCATTGTCTGTAGTGTCAAATTAGTCAAACTCTGGCCCTGTGCAGTGCGCACTGCACACTACTCGGTCTATGTATTGGGACGAAAAGCGAGAAGCAAGAAGCAAGAAGCGAGAAGCGAGGAGCCTGTCGCGACAACACGTTTGGTCTGTAATACTGTCGCGGATTCGTGGTAGAGAAGTGATATGGTTTTTGTTATAGATCAAAAGATTGTCGTCCATGTATACTGTACCAAGTTAATTACGCGAGACTCTGCACGTTGGTAATCAAGAAATCACGTTTCGTTACATACACACCGTCTCGACCGGGTAGCCATTACGAAAGCGAGACTAACGCGCAATCATTGTCGTATTGCATGGCGGAACAGAACATTGTAAACTGCTATTCGTATGTACTTTTGAATCATTTCATTTAGAAGATGCTCGTTTATTATACTTGTGATGATCTGCATTACAAATAGAAAGGATATGTCGGAATCTTCGCTAATTATAATCGTACTTTGTTCAATACATATCTTACGCATTCAAATTAATTATCACGTTTTATTTTGTACAGTCGTATTTCTCATGGTGAGCCAAGAATGCAGTTTCAGACTGATGGCATAAATATTCTGAGCTCTACTAATACTTCTACATCAAAGTCTCGATTTCGTACACAATGACTTTTAAGTTCTTTTATACTTTCATTATTTCTCCGTATCAGTTAATACCAATCGTTTCCTGTCGCATATGTTTCCTTCTCTCTATTCTCGACCGAACTTCGTTCATTCTCTCTCTGAGTTTCTCATTTTCAGTTTGCCTTTCCTTTGAAACAATTGGGGCTGCTGTGGTGGCTGGAACATCGGACCAGGTCACTCTAGGTGCTGTGTTTCCACTTTCATCGACATTTGTGCAACCGACTGAATACAATTTATTGATATCATGTGATATAACGGGTGGTGTAAAACAAAAAGGTCCACTCTGGATCGTACTCAATTGCAAGTATAGCGTATCTCCATGTCGAACGCCATATGATACGATCCTACTGTGATTATTATTTAGTATCGTGTAAGTGTTCTTCTTCAAAATCAACTGTAAACGCTGCGGGGCAATTTGTAGGTAATCACCGAGTGTCGTCAACACGGCTAATACAGGATCAGATGCGCACACATTTATCCTGAACTTTTGGCCCGTCATGGACATTATTTTGATCTGAAAAGTATCAGGCACTGAAGTGTTGTCTTGAAACGACATTTAGATTGTTTGATTATTTACAATTCTGTGGTGAACTCTTCAGCCGCCTTGTATATATCTTTCAAAATGTGAATATGAATGGTGGAGAACAGAATATATAAGCTATATTTATATGAAGAAATAAATGGTTGACTTTATAAATAGACACTTGTAGGCTGTAGTGGTGTATTTACATAGCCGACGAGCCGTCGCCGAATCCATTCTAAATAGACGATATGTGGGGTTCTTTTATACAACCAACCCTACTATTGGTTTATGTTTTTTTTAATAAAAAACAACAAAAGTAATTACAGTACATTACTTTTATTTTTAAAAAACATATATTGAGTTTGTCGTCTTGTCAGTTGTCGTCGACTACATCAGTATTTTTTTCCTTTTCAAGAGTAGAAAATAGTATCGTGTCCGTGACCCTGAGATTATGAGATTCGAGTTGCTTCTTGACTTATGTTTTATTTTTTACTCTAAATAACATATTAACTGATGACTGCTGAGAGGCTCAAGAGCATCAGCATTCAGGCGCACGCCACACTGACACAGCCAGTCAGCCACACACACTCTGACTCGACACTGTCGAATATACACTATTTATTTTTTATATAAATATTTAACAGTAGTTGTACTATTTACTCTCTCATTACTCGAGTATTTTTAAAAATAGTAGACGACGCTCGACATACTCGTGACTACTGTAAAACTGAGTACTGACGGCACCGTCAGCAGTCGGCACTCAACAGCCATGACTCCATGAGCCAGTGGTCCCCACTCCCCAGCCAGTGAGTCAGTGTTGCGGACTTGCGGTGAATTGTATGTACTATTTAGAGATTGCCAATTTTTTTACAATTATGATATATTGGATTCTGAAAATTCAAAATTGGAAAGATCGACGATATAAATATTTCAAATTTCACTCTGTTGACCTTGAAGTGATCAATTTTTATTGGGAAGTATTTTTTGTTTTGATAAGTATCCAATGGAAATACATATTTGCGGTTGGAGTATGTTTAACCAAAGGTCAAGACACAGAGTTTCGGAAGAGAACCAATAGAAAGGCTTATCGACAAAAAATTGCGACTTTTCTCTTGACAAATAGGACCAATGTTGTTGCCTCTTTTAGTGTCAGAATTTTTTTAATTTGTTTTGTAAAAAAAATAATAGTTGAGACTTGCCGAGTTGTCGACTGCAAATCGCAAGACTTATAATAAATAATATAGTATTTTTAAATATTTATATATATATAAATAAATAAAAATTTACCATTATTTTGTTTTGATTTGTTTTCTATTCTATTTATATTTTGTTTTTTTGTTTTTGATATTTTTTCTAAATAAAACCCCCAAAAGACAAGATTTTATTACATACACATAGCCTTCTTCTAAATTATTTATTAGATATTTCATATCTAGTCAATTTGAGGGGATGCGCTATTTGCGAAACTATTGAAATCCGGGTGGAAACCTGAATAATATTTATGACCTTATTTTCCAATCAATATATACAAAAAAATAGGCTCAAAAGTGCGGTTTCGCAGGCTGGCACTGTTAAACAGTGGTGTCAACTCGCCACTTGGGCTGACTTTTTTAGTCAGTGAAAGCGTACCGGTATTCAACTTTTTTAGCTATGTATTTATTTACTATTTGTTTTGGTCAACTTTTTTTATATATACTGAACAGTAAAACCCGAAAATGATGTAAATACAATACAGTATGTATGTCCATATGTATTTACAACAGTACATAAATAAATACGTACAGTGGATATCCGTTTTGTATGTACATATTTACATACTCTATTTAGAAATATATAAAAAATACAACAATCTTAAAAAACGTATCCTGATCCCGGAATTTCGGATACCTCAGACTCGGAGTTGGGACTCGGGCACAACTGTCGAGCTATTTTAAAAGTCTCTTAAAAAATGTCTAGTGTCGACTCTGTCGACTAACTCGGCTTCTGCCGTCTGGTGTTGGCTGTCGGGCGAGTGCCGAGTGGCGAACGAAATTTATTGTTGATCTGTTGGACACTTGACCAATAAAATCGCCTTAATATATTCGGCAATCAGGAAATCAGAAAATGTTCATAGCCTCCTGAAATCAGAAATACAGAATCGCAAAATGTTGGAAAATTAAAAACCCTAAAAAACATACACATTTACGTATTTTTCTACGCGGTTCGCGGTAAGTATTTACACGAACTGGGTTACGGCAGGTGACGCACAACTACAAGAGACAGAGACGTATGTTGCGCGAGTCATATATACTCTATATATTGCCTATACAAAACATGGACAGGACAATACTTCTAGATATATATACATTTAATTCATATTCAAGTTACTAAACATGGCTAGGGGTAAAATAAGTACAATAGTTGCCTATCTGATTGCGGCGGTATCACAGCCGTCAATTGCCATAAATGTTTCTACGAGCCCGTTTGGCGAACTAGCTGGAAAAACGTGCTCTAATTGCGCATTGATTGGTGCAGAAGTTGGTATGCCAGACGACAGAATAACTCCCTACCCCGAATATGGATATGATACGTCGATAGACTATAGTGAGAATTGTTATGTCGCATATCCGTCAGAGGTTGGGAATAGTTTTGAGTATACGTTGCATAGCATGAATGAGTCGGACGCTGTATTAGCTAATACTACTGATCTAGCTAAGGGAACAGTATTTCTAACACACACTGGACCTTGTGGTGTATGCTCAAATCTAGACGATCTTAAGGTGTACCTCACCACACCAGATCTCACAAATCCCGTGCGACAGTGTGGGTTGATTAGTAAGTTGTACAGCTATATACATATGCGCATTATATATATATATATATATATATATATATGTGTGTTCTTTTGTGTGTGTGTGTATGTGTATGTGTGTTCGTATGTTTTTTTGTATATATCAAAACATATATTGTATGTTATGTATTTTTGTATGGAAGGATGTATGTCCGTATGTATGTACGCACGTATATATACGCATGGAGGTACGTATGTATTTTACGTATGTACGTATATCCGTACATATATATGTGCATGTATGTATGCTTTGTATATATATATGTATATATGTATGTATGATTGATTGCGCGTATGTTTGTATGTATATGTGCATGTATGTATATATGTACGACTGTGTGTTTGTATGTCTTTGTCCGTAGCATGAGTGTCTGCGTGTATGTATGTATGTATGTATGTATATATATATATATATATATATATATATACATACGCGTGGCGCACACCCCTCCAGGGTTCCCTATATATATATATATACATATATATATATATTTATGTGTGTGTGTGTGTATGAGTTACCTGAAAGGGGCATGTCTGTGTACTGTACATTTGAGACGTCAAAATGAAATCTAACGTACATTTTTATTTGTATTAGCGTAGAGGAGGGAATGATACTTATGGTACTTTTCGTCCTTGCCTATTGATTAGGTAATCTTTCCAGGGCAGCCGAGTGCATAAGTGATATAGGTTTCTCTGAGTCTTGCTCCTGGATATGGGTGCACAACACACAGAATACAAAGCAGAAATCTAGTGAAGGAGGATGTTTTGAGGCGTGTGTCGTCAATTTAGCAAAGGACAACAATATTCCTTATTCCTCGAATAATACCTACAACGCCATGTTTGATATGGTATTAGAAGCCAATCCCTGTGACCCAACGGTATGCAGGAACACTATCAACGAGGAACCAGCTTGTACAGATGAGCAATGGATGGACACCAAGTATCGCCTTAATAGTTGCTTGCAGTGTGACGAGTGCAGATCGGGGCCTATTTTTCAGAAGGTTGCAGGACGCACGGTAAGTGATGTT
>LUCW03002518.1:0-13534 GCA_001586965.3 Sphaeroforma sirkka | reverse complement strand
GCGTAGATACAGTCATGGCCTCAGGGCGCACCCGGCGGGAATTGTAGTTCTGTCTCTTCTTTAATGCGGTAATTGGTACATTGAAGTATGAAAAGTAATGTTTACAGTACAGCTTCATCAGCTACACTTTTATACGTTGGACTCGTTTAGTCTTACAACTTTATCTGCCATCTCCATATATCTCATGCGCTGCTCACCTCCATATATCTCTTGCCCTGTATCAATCCATATATTAAATGCCCAGCTTCCTCTGTATATCTCATGCCATGCATCACTCGATATATTTCAGGCCATAAATTCCTCCATATATATCATGCCCTTCATCCCTACCTATATCTCATGCCCTGCTCACCTCCATGAATCTCATGCCCTGCATCAATTCATATTTTATATGTCCCGCATCCCTTATCTCATATACCCCGCATCTTTCCATATAACTCATGCCCTGTATCCTCCATATATCTCAAGCCATGAATCTCTTCATGTATTACATGCGCTACGTTCCTCCATATATCCCATGCTTGAATCGGCTCCATGTATGCCCTTACATCCTCCATATATCCGATGCCGCGCATACCTCCATATATATCATGCCCTACATACCTTCATATATATCATGCTTCTACATCCTTCCATATATCTCTTCATGCCCTGCATCGCTCCATATCTCTCATGCCTGTACATTTAATATCTTGTGCTCTGGATCCTTCCATATATTATATGCCCCTATCCATCCATATATATCATGCCCTACTAACCTTCGTATTTCGGATGCCGTGTATCCCCTATATATATCATGCCTGTAAGCGCTTCATATATATATCATGCCCAACATCCTTCCATATATCTCATGCCCTACACGCTCGATAAATTTTATGTGCCTTGCACTCCTCCATATATATCATCATGTCCTACGTCCCTCCATATATCTCATGCCCTACGTCCCTCCCTATATCTCATGCCCTACATCCTTCCATATATCACATGCCCTACGCCCTTTCATATATCTCATGCCCTGCATACCCCCGTATACTATATGTCATGCCTCTCTCCATATATCTCATGCCCTGCTCCTTCATATATATATATCATGCTGTGCATCCTCTCCATATATATCATGCTCTGGTCCTCAGTATGTCTCATGCCCCATGTACTCCTCCCTTATATCTCATGCCTTGCATCCCCTGTATACTATATGTCATGCCTCTCCATATATCTCATGCCCTGCATCCCCTCGTATACTATATGTCATGCCTCTCTCCATATATCTCATGCCCTGCCCACCTCCATATATTCTATGCCCTTTACCCCTCCATATATCCATGCCCTGCTCACTTCCATACATATTATGCCCTAATTCCTCCCTATATCTCATGCCCTACATCCTTTCATATATCACATACCCTACGCCCTTTCATATATCTCATGTCCTGCATCCCTCTGTATACTATATGTCATGCTCTCTCCATATATTCTCATGCCCTGCTCCACCTCCATATATTCTATGCCCTTTACCCCTCCATATATCCATGCCCTGCTCACTTCCATACATATTATGCCCTAATTCCTCCCTATATCTCTCATGCCCCTACATCCTTTCATATATCACATACCCTACGCTCCTTTTCATATATCTCATGTCCTGCATCCCTCAGTATACTATATGTCATGCCTCTCTCCATATATCTCATGCCCTGCCCACCTCCATATATTCTATGCCCTTTACCCCTCCATGTATCCATGCCCTGCTCACTTCCATATATATTATGCCCTAATTCCTCCATATATCTCATGCCCTGCTCACCTCCATATATTTCTTACCCTGCATCCCACCACATATATGTCCTGGATCCTCCATATATCTTATGAACGGTCCCCCCCATATATATCTGTGTAGGCGTTCTAAAGATGTTGTGCCATGGTTACACTGTGTTGCGATGCTATGTGCAGTTCTGACCTTTGCCGGAGGTTTGGGATGGCTGACGGCGGTAAATGATTTCGGCGTCGATAATACGATTGAGGTATGAGTGAAAAGTAGCGAGTTTCGAAAGTAATCTTGCACAATTTAATGTGGGCATTGTGCGAATATATAATAAGTACTCTGCGACAACTATTATCGATAGCACGTAGTATAGTAGTGCCAACTGTCGTTCCACCAGACCGTGGTAGAACAAACGAAGGATTTAAAGTTTCCATCGTTTATTATTTGTCATAGAGTAATGCTATCTAAAGGTATGCAACTATTTTCGTGAGACATGCAGACGAAGACTTATTTGTTCATTGAGTTGGTCGAAGAAAAAAAAACTTCACTCTGTCTGTTGTCGAGTGCCGCAAGTTTTATTTCATTTTATACCAGTTCACAAAACGAGAAGGTGAACTTATTCAGAGCAGAGATGTTACGCTTTATATATTGCTATTCATACACTCACAATCATATACACACGTGACTCTGTAGGTCGGGATGGTTTTGCCAAACGGGGAATTCATCACAGTCAACGATGATAATGAATTCTCTGATCTGATGGTTGGGTTGAGGGGTGCTGGGGTGTACTTTGGAGTGGTTACCAGCTTCAAATTCAAAGTACACCATGTGTTATGTTTCTCAGTTCCATACACTTTTACACCTCTAGTGTGGCACTTCCATATGCTTTTGTAAAGGGATTGTACGTACGTCGTTGGCTCACGGTCCTGCGTTCTAAGAGCCTGTTCTTACTCAACGCTGGTGGTGACGCCGTGTACAAGTATATACGCTGTGTAAGTAGTGCATCAAGCCACCTGACTCTGCTAGTTGCTTGTTGTACTATGAGAATAAGTCATGCTGCACCCCGATTGCCTGATACGCTATAAGTTTGATCAATCTCATTCACCCCTATACATTAAGTGTTAATTGCGGCCATTGCATCCTGCGTCTTGTAACAGTATGCGTTTCCGCTACTTGTAGAATTAGTAAAGCAGTGATGCCTTGCTATCCCCTCTGGTGTAAAAGATTCTCCGAGTTCCACTCAGTCATCGACCATAGATCTGGTAGACTACAGGTTTATGCATACTTACACCACAATTGCCATATACAGCACGTTTGCTTGAATTTGGACGTGCTTATTTTCTTACGCTCTTAATATCCCATATGCTTATTCTCTAACGTACTGATCCTCTCCACAGGTCTGGTAGTTTCCTGTGCCCTACTCAGGCATCGGCCGTTGAGCTAGTAGACGCCATGGTCAACCACGTGCAAGCCACACCAAACACACTCGGCGCAATGCTTGTGTTGCCAGCCGGTGCTCCGGTTGTTCCCCAAGTATGGGTTGACTTTTCCGGGAAAAAACTCGAGGAGAATGAGGATTTGCAAAAGGCGGTTAAGCTGGGGGGATGGATCAATGTCAAGAACACTGTGGACAAATGTAACTTTGCGCAAGACGTGCAGACACTCACGGTACGTTGTTTATGGTATATGCACGTGGATGTCGAAGCATATGCAGTCTGTGTACATGTATGGCAAGGTATAGTGGATGTGTTTGCTGATAGTATAGTTGATTTGTGCTTCAACGTCGTATTAATGTGATTGCAAGCGCTACTAGGCTCGCTTTCTGTGCTCATATTCATCGCAGAAGTTGCATCCCAATGCACAGTACAGCGATGTGAAGACTGGGTGTATAGGTATTTAATATACATACGCATATACTCGATAAATATAAGGCCTAGAACAGGTGGTATAAAAATCAATTTGTAACGATTCGCCTTGCCAATACACAATATGCAGTGCATACTTTGTAATAGTTGTCTATTGCCAATATACAGGATCTTATGACTAGGGAGTGATAAGTACATGGGTGTAACAGGGATCCTATGAAAGGGGGTGATATGTACATGGGTGTAAAAGGGGTCCTATGAAAGGGGCTGATAAGTATATGAGTGTACTGAGGATCCTAGGACTATACGGAGTGATAAAAAACACAGTTGTAATAGTTGTTGATCATCATTGTTCAGGATACTATGACTATAGGGGGTGATAAGTACACGAGTGTAATGGGGATCCTAGGACTATAGATATGTAGGAATCTGAGGAGGGAAAGTATGTTGCCTGGCCGGATAGTACAGATGTTTCTAGCTGTCTTCCGGTACCTTAGAAATTGTATGTTTTGTCTGAGTTTAGCTATGCATACACTCTCAATTGTCAAGCTAGTAGTTTAGTTTGAGTTCTGCTCATACTCAGCTTCACATGCCTCTGACTGTCCCTACATACACTATCGCCGCCTACAGGATCTCAGTGCAACGTCGTGCGTGCCTTTCCGTGACGCCATTGCTTGGGCGGTGTGTGTTGCTGAATGGACTGGCTACGACGAAAATGGTCTGAAACGAGAATCTTGTAAGGTATATATTCGCTTGTGGAGCCAGATCCATATCTGCACCAAATTTATGAAGTGAGATTGCTACCACTTGTTTTTATGTGATAGTGTTAACACGTTGTCTCCGCTGCAACTCAAAACGAGGAAGCGGATATGTGATGGAGTGTGTTTCCAGAGGTTGCAAGTTGGAATGAAAAGCATTTTTAAAAGAAACTCCGCTCTGACTATATCTTAGATATATGTGTACCACTGCATACTGACTTAGCAGACGATAGGATACAATTTGTGCATATACCTCTGCATGCAGATACGTATGCAAAATGCGGACAATCGTATGTACATTGTGGGTATGCGCATGCTGCAGAATCCCCAACCACTCTTGGTGTCACAACCATCTTCTGAATATACACAATCCGGGACAACTCATGTTTCGTCTTTGATAATTGCCGTGTTCTACACGTTGTTATCAAGGTAGGACATATATACTACGGCCGCTAGGAATTCAAGATATGGTACATAAGATGTGAGATACATAGGAAGGGAATGAAAGGGTGGGGTTTGGAGGGTGCAGCATTTGAAATACTTGTATCTGACAAACTGATCAAAGCAATGTTCGCTAATCGCATTCACTGCACATTGTGCGATTGATGCTGCTGTACTATGGATGGGTTCATAGAACCAAGAATACCCTTCAGCCGTGGCTGCTCGAAACCGCTCATGCTGTGGAAGCTGACGACTGTGTTCGGGTTTATACAAAGGTACACTAGGCTATTTGGCATGATTCATATGCTTGTATGCTTAGAGACATGCATACACATGTAGAGTACCATGCCCTACCGTTCTGATGAATATAAATATTTTTTAGGGTTTAGGGTTTAGGGTTAGGGTTTAGGGTTTAGGTTTAGGGTTTAGGGTTTATGCTGGGTCCATCTCTTGTGGGCCATGCCACGTTGGTTTAGTAACGCCTATTCCTCAACTACTTCCGCCTTTGTCGGTAGGTAATTGCTTGCTGAATACTCGTGCGTATAATCATACTGACTCCTGTCGAGTATCTTATCGAATTGCTCTAGTAGATGAAGTACACTTTATCCAAGCATATAACCATATATTGTTAAGCTCGCATTTTTTTGCCCAAGCTCAGGATATTCTTACCTCGGTCAAGACTCTAATCGAGAAGTACAATCCTGATAGGATCGTTCGAGGTCACAAGAAAGCATTCGGTATTGGTCTAGACGATTGAACGGACAGCAGATCCTCGACAGTAGACCTGGCTATCATCGCCTAATAATTAAAAATAGAATTCGGGCATGTACTACTTCTAGATGAACACTTCAGCTTTGATTAGCGTGCCGCTTAGATATATTGTATGCACAAGCTTGCGAAACACTATTGAGGCCATCAGTAGAACTTCAAGGCGCTCCCAGCGGAAAGTGTTGTCTTTGCTCCTTGATAATGCGGCATTTATTACATGTAAGCAATGAAAATGAGCTCAATGGCTAAGCGTTATCCGGCGTATATTATGAGCACCTGCCGTTCTAAAATAAATCTCTCTGACCACTCATGGTGACCACCGAAGAACAAGAGTTTAAACCTAACCACCAGTTTAGTCATAAGTTTGAATTGAGATCTTCGGTTCAGACTCGTCATAAAAACAAAGAATATCGAATACGCTCCTTTCCGTCCGAGTGTTGAAATACACCGAATTTAAAGAACTAAGCAGCAAAACATGCAGGGTGCACTTTTCTTTCGATTCTCGCTTTCTGATATTGCGTTTTATTGTTCTTATAAAGAATTGGAAAATATACGTATACTGTGACTAACTCGACTATGTGCCGTTAACATTGGTCCGACTAATATGGCTTTTCAACGTAAATTCGTACAGACTGAGAGCTTGATTGAATTGGAATCGACTGGGAAATCGATTGGGATTCTCAAAGGATAATCAAATTGATGTGTGCCCATATTCGGACATTTCCACTTGAGGTTCCTAAATGACAAGCCAGAATTTTCTTCGGTGGTCACCATGAGTGGTCAGAGAGATTTATTTTGGAACGGCAGGTGCTCATAATATACGCCGGATAACGCTTAGCCATTGAGCTCATTTTCATTGCTTACATGTAATAAATGCCGCATTATCAAGGAGCAAAGACAACACTTTCCGCTGGGAGCGCCTTGAAGTTCTACTGATGGCCCGTCACTATCGCTCAACAGTGTTTCGCAAGCTTGTGCATACAACAGAACTAAGCGGCACGCAAATCAAAGCTGAAGTGTTTGTCTAGGAGTAATACATGCCCGAATACTATTATTAATTATTAGGCGATGATAGCCAGGTCTACTGTCGAGGACCCGCTGTCCGTTCAATCGTCTAGGCCGATACCGAATGCTTTCTTGTGACCTCGAACGATCCTATCAGGATTGTACTTCTCGATCAGAGTCTTGACCGTGGTAAGAATATCCTGAATATGGGCAAAAAAATGCGAGCTTAACAACATATAGTTATATACTTGGATAAAGCGTACTTCATCTTCTCGAGCAATTCAATAAGATACTCGACAGGAGTCAGTATGAACATACGCACGAGTATTTAACAAACAATTACCTACCGACAACGGCGGAAGTAGTTGAGGAATAGGCGTTACTAAACCAACGTGGCACGGCCCACAAGAGATGGACCAAGCAAACTTATAAAAAACAAAAAGAGTACGTGTACACATGCACTCGACAATATTTATAGTCATCAGAACGGTAGGGCATGGTACTCTACATGTGTATGCATGTCTCTAAGCATACAAGCATATGAATCATGCCAAATAGCCTAGTGTACCTTTGTATAAACCCGAACACAGTCGTCAGCTTCCACAGCATGAGCGGTTTCGAGCAGCCACGGCTGAAGGGTTTTCTTGGTTCTATGAACCCATCCCTAGTACACCAGCGTCAATCACACAATGTGCAGTGAATGCGATGAGCAAACATTGTTCTGACCAGTTTGTCAAATACAAGTATTTCAAATGCTGCACCCCCCAAACCCCACCCTTTCATTCCCTTCGTATGTATCTCGCATCTTATGTACCATATCTTGAATTTCTAGCGGCCGTAGTATATATGTCCTACCTTGATAACAACGTGTAGAACACGGCAATTATCAAAGACGAAACATGAGTTGTCCCGGATTGTGTGTATTCAGAAGATGGTTGTGACACCAAGAGTGGTTGGGGATTCTGCAGCATGCGCATACCCACAATGTACATACGATTGTCCGCATTTTGCATACGTATCTGCATGCAGAGGTATATGCACAAATTGTATCCTATCGTCTGCTAAGTCAGTATGCAGTGGTACACATATATCTAAGATATAGTCAGAGCGGAGTTTCTTTTAAAATGCTTTTCATTCCAACTTGCAACCTCTGGAAACACACTCCATCACATATCCGCTTCCTCGTTTTGAGTTGCAGCGGAGACAACGTGTTAACACTATCACATAAAAACAAGTGGTAGCAATCTCACTTCATAAATTTGGTGCAGATATGGATCTGGCTCCACAAGCGAATATATACCTTACAAGATTCTCGTTTCAGACCATTTTCGTCGTAGCCAGTCCATTCAGCAACACACACCGCCCAAGCAATGGCGTCACGGAAAGGCACGCACGACGTTGCACTGAGATTCTGTAGGCGGCGATAGTGTATGTAGGGACAGTCAGAGGCATGTGAAGCTGAGTATGAGCAGAACTCAAACTAAACTACTAGCTTGACAATTGAGAGTGTATGCATAGCTAAACTCAGACAAAACATACAATTTCTAGGGTACCGGAAGACAGCTAGAAACATCTGTACTATCCGGCCAGGCAGGGGCGTATCCAATCCTCAAACTCTGCCTGCACTATCTGTTGACATACCTTGTCATATGCCTTGCCCTTTAGAAATTGTACGATGAAAGCACCGCCGCAGCCTTTGATCATGCCATGCTCGCGCGATTCTTTGACGAGCAGCTCCACAGCCTTGAGTGGCAAACTTTTCAGCCCGAAAACACCCATGTACTTATCACCCCCTAGAGTCATAGGATCCTGAACAATGATGATCAACAACTATTACAACTGTGTACTTAGCATTCCGTATGGTCCTAGGATCCCCATTACACTCGTGTACTTATCACCCCCTATAGTCATAGTATCCTGAACAATGATGATCAACAACTATTACAACTGTGTTTTTATCACTCCGTATAGTCCTAGGATCCTCAGTACACTCATATACTTATCAGCCCCTTTCATAGGACCCCTTTTACACCCATGTACCAATCACCCCCTTTCATAGGATCCCTGTTACACCCATGTACTTATCACTCCCTAGTCATAAGATCCTGTATATTGGCAATAGACAACTATTACAAAGTATGCACTGCATATTGTGTATTGGCAAGGCGAATCGTTACAAATTGATTTTTATACCACCTGTTCTAGGCCTTATATTTATCGAGTATATGCGTATGTATAATAAATACCTATACACCCAGTCTTCACATCGCTGTACTGTGCATTGGGATGCAACTTCTGCGATGAATATGAGCACAGAAAGCGAGCCTAGTAGCGCTTGCAATCACATTAATACGACGTTGAAGCACAAATCAACTATACTATCAGCAAACACATCCACTATACCTTGCCATACATGTACACAGACTGCATATGCTTCGACATCCACGTGCATATACCATAAACAACGTACCGTGAGTGTCTGCACGTCTTGCGCAAAGTTACATTTGTCCACAGTGTTCTTGACATTGATCCATCCCCCCCCAAGCTTAACCGCCTTTTGCAAATCCTCATTCTCCTCGAGTTTTTTCCCGAAAAGTCAACCCATACTTGGGGAACAACCGGAGCACCGGCTGGCAACACAAGCATTGCGCCGAGTGTGTTTGGTGTGGCTTGCACGTGGTTGACCATGGCGTCTACTAGCTCAACGGCCGATGCCTGAGTAGGGCACAGGGAAACTACCAGACCTGTGGAGAGGATCAGTACGTTAGAGAATAAGCATATGGGATATTAAGAGCGTAAGAAAATAAGCACGTCCAAATTCAAGCAAACGTGCTGTATATGGCAATTGTGGTGTAAGTATGCATAAACCTGTAGTCTACCAGATCTATGGTCGATGACTGAGTGGAACTCGGAGAATCTTTTACACCAGAGGGGATAGCAAGGCATCACTGCTTTACTAATTCTACAAGTAGCGGAAACGCATACTGTTACAAGACGCAGGATGCAATGGCCGCAATTAACACTTAATGTATAGGGGTGAATGAGATTGATCAAACTTATAGCGTATCAGGCAATCGGGGTGCAGCATGACTTATTCTCATAGTACAACAAGCAACTAGCAGAGTCAGGTGGCTTGATGCACTACTTACACAGCGTATATACTTGTACACGGCGTCACCACCAGCGTTGAGTAAGAACAGGCTCTTAGAACGCAGGACCGTGAGCCAACGACGTACGTACAATCCCTTTACAAAAGCATATGGAAGTGCCACACTAGAGGTGTAAAAAGTGTGTGGAACTGAGAAACATACCTCCCAAAACATCGCCCACATAGTGTACTTTAAATTTGAAGCTGGTAACCACCCCAAAGTACACCCCAGCACCCCTCAACCCAACCATCAGATCAGAAAATTCATTATCATCGTTGACTGTGATGAATTCCCCGTTTGGCAAAACCATCTCGACCTACAGAGTCACGTGTGTATATGATTGTGTGTGTATAAATAGCAATATATAAAGCGTAAAATCTCTGCTCTGGATATTTACCTTCTCTTTCTGTGAATTGGGTTAAGATGAAATAAAACTTGAGGCACTCGACAACAGAAAGAGTGAAGTTTTTTTTTCTTAGACCAACTCAATGAACAAATATGACTTCGTCTGCATGTTTCGCGCAAATAATTGCATACCTTGTAGATAGCATAACTCTTTGATAAATATTAAACGATAGAAACTTTGAATCATTGTCTGGTGGCACAACCGTTTGCCGCAGAGTACTATTTATATACTCGCACAATACCCACATTGAATTGTGTACGACTACTTTCAAACCTCGTTACTTTTCACTTATACCTCAATCATATTATCGACGCCGAAACCATGCATCGGCGTCAGCCACCCCAATCCCCCGGCCAAGGTCAAACCTGCACATAGCACCGCAACAACAATATAAGCATGGTAAACCATCATTTGAAAGCCTACACAGATATCTGGAGGGAAACTGTATATGAGATATATGTAGGGATGCAAGGCATGAGATATATAAAGGGATACTGGGCATCAGGTGTATGGAAGGACCAAGGACATATATATAGTGGGATGCAGGGCAAAAAATATATGGAGGTGAGAAGGACATGGGATATATGGAGGGATGTAGAGCATCAGATATATTGAGCGATGTAGGGCATGATTTATATGAAGGTGAGAAGGGCATATGACATATGGAGGGATGCAGGGCTTAAATTATATGGTGGATGCTGGGCATGATATGAATGGAGGGATGCAGGGCAAGAGATATATTGAGGGATGCGTTCTATGGAGGGATGTAGGGCATGATATATATGGAGGTGAAACAGGGCATGAGAGATATATGAAGTGGTGCAGGGCTTAAAATATATAGATGGATGCAGAGCATCAGATATATGAAGGACATAGAGACATGATATATATACGGAGAATGAGCAGGGCAGGATATATATGGAGGGATGCAAGGCATCAGATATATGGAGGGATATAGGACATGATATATATGGAGGTGAGCAGGGCATGAGATATATGGAGGGATGCAGGGCTTATAATATATGAAGTGATGCATCAGATATATTGAGGGATGTAGGACAGCTAGATATGGAGGTGAGCAGGGCATGAGATATATAAAGGGATGCAGAGCATCAGATATATAGAGGGATGTAGAACATGATATATATGGAGGTGAGCAGGGCATGGGGTATATGAAGGGATGCAGAGCATTAGATATATGGAGGGATATAGGACATGATATTTATGGAGGTGACCAGGGCATGAGATATATGGAAGGATGCAGGGCTTATAATAAATGAAGGGACGCAGAGCAGCAGATATATGGAGGGATGTAGGACATGATATATATGGTGTATGCTGGGCATGATATTCATGGAGAGATGTAGGGCATGAGATATATTAAGGAATGTAGGGGATCAGTTATACAAAAGGATCTAGGGCATGATATATCTGGAGTTGAGCAAGGCATGAGATATATGAACCGATGCAGGGCATCAGGCATATGGAGGATGCTAGAGACATGATATATATGGAGGTGAGCAGGACATGAGATATATGGATTGATGTAGGACATGATATATATGGAGGTGAGCAGGGCATGAGATATATGAAGGGATGTAGGGCATGAGTTATATTGAGGAATGTAGGGCATCAGTTATATAGAGGGATGTAGGGCATGATCTATTTGGAGTTGAGCAAGGCATGAGATGTATGAACAGATGCAGGACATCAGGCATATGGACGGATGTACGACATGATATATATGGAGGTGAGCAGGGCATGGGATATATGAACGGATGAAGTGCTTATAATATATGAAGGGATGCAGAGCATCAGATATATGGAGGGATGTAGGACATGATATATATGGAGTTGAGCAGGGCATGCGATATATGAAGGGGTGCAGGGCATGTTATATATGGGGGGATGCAGAGCATCAGATATATGAAGGGATGTAGAACATGATTTATATGGAGGTGAGCAGGGCATGAGATATATGAAGTGATGCAGGAATTTTAATACATGAAGGGATGCAGAGTATCAGATATATGGAGGGATGTAGGACATGATATTTATGGAGTTGACCAGGGCATGAGATATATGGAGGGCTGCAGGGCGTATCATATACGGGGGATGCAGATCATCAGATATATGGAGGGATGTAAGACATGATATGTATGGAGGTGAGCAGGGCATGAGATATATGGAGGGATGCAGGGCTTATCATATTTTGAGGGATGCAGAGCATCAGATATACAGAGGATGTAGAGACATGATATTTATATGGAGGTGAGCAGGTCATGAGATATATGAAGTGATGTAGGGCATCAGGTATATGGAGGGATGTAGGACATGATATATATGGAGGTGGCATCATATATAATGAGGTGAGCAGGGCATGAGATATACGGAGGAATGCAGGTCATGAGATATATGAAGGTGAGCAGGGCATATGATATATGGAAGGATGCAGGGCTTAAAAAATATGGTGGATGATGGGCATGAGAATTATGGAGGGATGCAGGGCAAGAGATATATGAAGGGATGCAAAGCATCAGATATATGGAAGGATGTAGGACATGAAATATATGGAGGTGAGTAGGGCATGAGATATATGAAGGGATGCAGGGCTTATCATATACGGGGGGCTGCAGAGCATCAGATATATGAAGGGATGTAGGACATGATATATATGGAGGTGAGCAGGGCATGGAATATATGATGAAGGATGTAGGACACGATATATATGGGAGGTGAAGCAGGGCATGAGATATATGAAGGATGCAGGAGCTTATCATATATAGGGGGCTGCAGAGCATCAGATATATGAAGGGATGTATGGCATGATATATATGGAGGTGAGCAGGGCATGGGACATATGAAGGGATGTAGGACATGATATATATGGAGGTGAGCAGGGCATGAGATATATGGAGGGATGCAGGGCTTACAATATATGGAGGAATGCAGAGTATCAGATATGTGGAGGGATGTAGGGCATGAGATATATGGAGGGATGTATGACATGATATACATGGAGGGATGTATGACATGATATACATGGAGGTGATTAACACATTAGATTTATGGAGGGATGCAGTGCATGAGATATATGGAGAGAGGAAGGACATGAGAAATATAGAGATATACCGGGCATGGAGGGATCCAATACATATAATATATGTGGGGATGCAAAGCATGAGATATAAGGAGGGATGTAAGGCATGGAATACATGGATCGATGCAGAGCGTTGGAAATAGGGCATGTGTACAGATGCACGCGTTTATGTCTGACAATGAGAGACTCCCGTGTGATTACTGCATACACGCGAACTGACTGCGATTTTAATACAATCTCTGGAAAATCAGGCCGAATCTCAACCGGATACATTAGGTCA
>LUCW03002517.1:37500-46319 GCA_001586965.3 Sphaeroforma sirkka | reverse complement strand
TGTTAATAAAACTGTCTCGGAACGCCGAAATCTACATTTTATATGGAGTCGTATTATCGTTGGTATACGTTAGAGTCGGCTTTTCCTTTCTCAGTAAATTTTGACTCGATCGAGGCTAAACTTACAACTTTAATTTGTTATAATTATTTGTTTTGTTATACCTACTTCTTCTCTTCAGACCCCTGCTTCAATAAAACAACCGCCTAATGCGGTCAGCGTAACTTAGCCTAAAAATGTGCCATTGTAGTCTATGGACGGTATAACATCATCTGCAATTGATGGTATATATTCTGGTTCTGACTGGCAAGTGCATTCAGATCCACGGCTGGAAACCAGTTCTCGTTGCCCAGATTCGACTCCAACATGTCAAGCCAGGCATCCATCTGCAAACCAGGGGGTATAACACCAGGCTGAACGTTACTGGTAATTGGCAATATCCTACTATTTCCACCGGTGGCCGTATCACTACAGCCGTGTATACCACTGTCCGTCGAGAAGGTCTGGGAGAGCATGCCCCGTGTCTGGACTGAGGGATAGCCCATCGACGAGATACTATTTGCAACTCTCTCCTGTTGGTTGTACTCGGAAGCACAGCTAGACGCGTTGGATGACATGCTCGAGTGTGTCAGGAGTGTCGTCTCAAAGGGCAACGCAGTCAGTGCATCGTCTACTTTAATATAGTTCAGGTCGAGCACGAACAAGCGCGCAAATTGTAACCGAGCAACCCCGGTGTGGTCGTGCAGATGCGTAAGTACCACAGAACATATCTTGTTGTCTATAATCTGTGTCAACTCCAGCATTTGCGTTCGCCTTGGGGGCCCTGGTTTCCCTTTCATATGCGGCAGTAGTTGCTGGTACTGAGCTTCGGTCTTTGTATTGAGCTCTATCAGTGTTTGGCCTACGATCGTGTCACAGAATGTTTTTGTAAAATTACTATCACGTAGGCGACAATTGACCACTCTCGCTTGGTATAGAAACTCCACCGACAAAGGAGAGATGTCCCGAGGGAAATAAAGTAGGGCCCAAGTACTGGAAGAGCCATAATCTAGTCCAAACGCTTCCGGAAGCGTATCAGGATCCATTCCTTTCAAGCTCTCGTAACTCGCATTCATAGCCAGAGACAACCGTATTTCAACTAAATTAGCCTCTATCGAGTCTTTAGTGCGTGTTTTCTTACAGTGTTTTGTCTGCCGTTGTTCACATTTTGCATTTTGCCGGCTACACAGTGCACACGGATATACAGACGTGTCACTGGCCGAGCAACTACGTTTGAGCTGATAGCACCGTGTACATGACCGCCCATATGCGAAATCAGTCCGCTTGTTGGTGACCCGATTAGGGGCAGACACGCATGGCAGGTCTTTTCCGACGCATCGAGTGCACCTAGTTTCACCTTCTGGGATGACACACTTGCGCTTCATTCCCCGACAGGGAATACACGCCTTTAGGGGACGCCGCTTGGCACTACCGTTCATTGTTAGAGATACTGGGCGCTTTACTTCCTACCCACCATAAATTCCACAAAAATATAAATTGTTAACGCGTGCAATCGTTTATTCGATACCAACACAATGAATTACTATTGCGTACACAAGAAGTGCAAGTGCTTTTAGCCTCTTGGTACACACATCATGAATTCCATATATACAAAAAATAACATGGTTCGGGATTCGACAGGGCAGAAAAAGGAAAAATATTACGTTAACCCCGGGTCTCTCTGGCCCTCACAGCCCACAGGAGTCTGGACTTTGGTACAGTCACAGTGGTATTTAGCCTGTGGTGTGGAACTTTGGCCCCAATTTGAAGTTTGGACGCTCCGGACTCAGAGTCTCCGAGTCTCTCCCAGACTCCCACCCTCTCTCACAGTCTCCTTGTATAATTTATTTCTTTTTTTTATCTGTATAGTTTTAGCTAAATACGTATTTTAAAGTATGGTCAATTGTGCACTGGCGCCTAATTTGTTTTTTAGAAACGAACATCAGTTAATTGTAATTTATTAAAAATGTAAATATGCACCATCTATTTTTGTATTTATTATTAGTATTTTAAAAAACAGACGACTCTAGACGTAGAGTAGTATTTGTTTTCAGAAAATAGAGAAGGAGAGAGTCTTGGTGAGACTTGGTCACCCTTGGTCTTGAAGTCCTTGGACCCTGGTCACTGGACTCTGGCTGGTGGAGTATGGTGAGCTATAACAGAGCTGTCTGATTTTTATGATTTTCTCTCCGCTGACGGCCGGGGACCTTTTTCTATGCATAAAAAAAAATATAAACGCAAGAAACGACTAAAAGTCAATAAAAGTTCTGCTTTTGTCAACAAGAGATTGATGAGAAGAGCGTCTCAACTCTCAAGTGGACCACATCTCCACGACCACAAGTTGCCACACAAGAATCAGAGAGACGAAGAGTAGAGACGACTAGCTCTACTCTAGAGAGTAGTAGTAGAGAGACTAGCTAGAGAGAGAGAGTCTCTTTTTCTAAAACTATTTTTTCTAAAATTAATATGAGTTGTAGAGTGTAGAGTGTAGAGTGTAGAGTGTAGGTCTGTAGAGTGTAGACTGTAGACTGTATTTAGAGTGTAGACTGTATAGTGTATTTTTAGAAGTAGAATACTGTAAAATTAAAAATTAAATATATTTTATAGAGGAGAACCTCTTTAGACTCTCGCGGTCTCGCCCCTGCTCACTGGACTCTGATCACTGATGTCAGTGATGACAGGTACTGACTCCTGGGGGAGAGTGCTGAGAGAGGGTCATGAATTTATTTAGTATAAATTATATTGTACTCCTGTGCTATAAATATTTTCAAAGATTCAATCACATCTCTACTCTTCCAACAAACAAGTCTCAACCCTTAGGTGTATTTTATCTACAAAATCAGCCAGAAAAGATCATTTGTCGTTTTGTGTATTTGTTTAGATACAAAATCACAGAATTTATGGACGAAAGTCCTACAACGACCTAAATACAGGTTATTTACAATAAACGTTTTTACATGGATTTTGTTTTTTGTTTTTTTTTAAATAGAAAAGGTTCTTTTCCCTTCGTCTGTTCTCCTTGTGACTAAACGACACACCAGTGGTCGTTTATTAAGGGGTATTTACGACGCTTTTAAACCGGTAGGATAAAATATAATAAACGACCGATCGTTTATTCAATAGTAAGTTTTAGGCGGTTTGTGGTACAATTAACCTTAATAATCCTTGGTAATATGTATAACAGTATAAGCCCATAAAACCGTATCAAACTGGGTGCGGTATAGACTTTATATGGTACATAGTCAGGAACAAAATACTAAAGGATTCGGAATGAAGTTCAATTTAAAAGATCATCTAGAACTTTAGTCTTGATTGATTCTATTTAGTATTTACTTATTATTATATATTTAATATGTTTTGAGGACAGCATAAGTTGATAATAGTATACGGATGGCTTACAGGGGCTCTGTTTTGCGTCGGTAGATTCGGCCCTTCGGGTTGCGTGTTAACATTGTGTTCTCGTAGTACTGGCCGACAGTGTCTGTCGCAGGGGATCAGGCTAGGTGCAGCCGTTACTAGGTTTAGTTGGTTTCCATTGGTCTATACTGAGAAAACTTGCTATATCTCAAAAATAAAAAACTACCATTAACGACTACTCATTTACGACCTACGGCTAAAATCTGTTTTGTTTTGTTTTAAATCTATTTGATAAAAACGACCGTGTCGTTTATCCGGCCAGCAGCAAACAACCCTCCAAAAATTGTGGAATAACCGAAATTCCGGCATATATAGCAATTTGATGCTGTCAAATAAATAGCATCCAATGATATTACCTTTTTAGTACTGTTTATTGTGTGAGAACGGCTTTGTATTTTCAACAGCTTTATTATTTTGTCCCAAATAAAAGTTAAATATAACTTGTATATTCCAAAAAGTAACAGTTAAAGGTTTAACGTTTATACAGCGACCCCATAACTTTATCAGGTAGAGAGAGAGAGAGTAGTTAGAGAGAGAGTTCTTATTAGTTTTAGGGGGCTACTGTATATATAATTTTATTTTGAATTTTCTAAAAGCTGAAAACGCTATTCGATATAACGTTTATTTATAAATAATTGAATTATCGAATTACGTTCAACTTTTATATAGTAAATATAGTCCATCTCATATATGACTAGGTGCATACATGAGGCCATATAATGATCACATTATGTCCTTAAAGTGTGGGCGCCAGACATAGGGCCCAACAGTGACAGTTAAATTGAGCTGCATGGTTCATTTGTTGCTCATAGGTTCATCATGCAACTGCAACTATCGTAAAATAATCGTAAAATTTCGTAGGACCCCCCCTGCACCAACGGTACCAAGCGTTATTTATATTGTATTCTTTTTATATGTAAAATACATTTACGTTGAAGTACATATGTTTTATTTTTAAAAATAACGAACTGAATTCTACGCTCATATGTATAGATATTTTTTGTATAAATATTTATAGCATTCTTCTAAATTGAACAGCTATTTATGTATTTTAGTATTTTTTTGGGTTGTTTTGATTTTCTTAAAACCAACCCGAGCGCGTTTAAAAAACGCTTACGATTCAGCTCTTACTATAAATTTTAGTATTCGTTTTTAAAAACAAATAAAACAAAATCAACAAATTCTACTCTTGTCTGTCAAATTGTCATACTTGTGTGTTGACACTATGTACTCACTTGTCACTCGTCACTCTTGTCAGTTTTCACTATGGCGTGTCATCAAGTAGTTTTGTTTGATTTTTGTGAAAACATAGATATTTCAAAACCAGAGCCCCCTAAAAAGTCAAAACCAACCCAAAACATTTGTTTGTTTTTTTCTAAAACAAGAGCATCGAAGTTCATTTTACGTAACATCATAGCCTCCCATTTTTGTTTTGTTTTATTAAATAATTATGTTGAACAACCCAATTTTTATTTTTTGTTAAAAAACAAAATTTATGTTGCACTTGGAGTCTGGAGGCTGGACTGGAACCTTGTGGAGACTGGTTGGTGGAGTTTTTTTTAGCCGAATCTATTGTAGAACTCATCCGGTATATTTAAATCCATGAAGTAACCTATCATGTGATTGGCTATATATCATGTATACACTTGATATCTCTGTTCCCAATGTGCGCCCTGAGGTCTGAGCTACTTGAGTTTCAAAAATCGCTATTGCGAATTTTTGACCATTCAATGATTCAAATAATCATTTTTCTCTAGCTGGTCTTGGGTGTCGAATATCCTAAAGTTAATAGTAAGCTATGTATACTAAAGGACAAATATGGTTGGCTATGAGTTTATCTTTAACCTTGCATATTTGACAGAAACCCGAAAAAGTCATAGACTCGACTCACTCGAGTCCTACTCTAGACTTCTTCTGCATCAATAATCATGCAGAAAATTCTTTAAAAAACCAAAATAACAATTATAGAAGTTCTCAGAGTCATCAGAAGGCTATGAAAAAAAACAAAGGTACGGTACATAAACTGTTTATTTAGGAGGCGCTATAGCCTGTGAGACATTGGTCAACGCTAAAATCTGAGATAAAAAATTTAAAAATTAATATCAGTAGTACACGAATACACGTACTGGTACTAGTTTAAAAATATATACTCAATATGTAAATCAATACTGACTGGTGTGAGGAATAAGGACTGAGGAGTCCACTCAGTCCAGCAAGTATTTATTTGTTTGTTTTTTTCAAAATATAAAATACAAACAGAAATATTTTATGTGATTGTTGAGGGTTCAGACTTCACTTCAGAGTCCAGACTCCAGACACCAGACTCCAGACACCAGACTCCAGAGTCCAGCGATCAGCCTCTCCATACTAATAAATAGTGACCAGAGTCCAGCATAAACTTAACTGAAAAACCGAATTACCCGCGCGTCGGTAAATATTTACAGACCTTTGTTGGCATCACAATTCACAGAGTCCAGATCCAGCCTCTCTAGTAGTCTCCACTGCCCTCCACGGTTCCACCAGAGAGCGAGCAGCGAGTCCAGCCTCACCAGTAGTGAGTAGACCAGTACTCCAGGCGTCAGTAGTCCATCTGCCAGGCTGCCACCTTACATTATGGTGCCTTCTGTAATTGTTTTCGAGAAAACGTGCTTGATTTAGTACTTTAAATATATATATATATATATATATATATATATATTTGTAAATACAAATTTAAAAAAGGTGACTAGTGACTAGTGAGTCTAGTAGTCTAGCCTCTAGCTAGAGACTCTCTCTTTGGAGACTCTAGTAGTGACTGAGTGTGGTGTGTGGACTATGGAGTGTGGACTGTGACTGTGAGTGTGAACTGTGGACACTGGACTGTGCAGACTGAGAATATTGAAGAAGATATTTTTTCTTTATGTGTAGCTGCTTTTAAAAATTTAGAAGGCTATGTTATATATTTAGCCTTCTGAAAATTAGACATTCTGTTTGTATTGTTCTTTTTGAATTTAAAAAAACAAAATGTGCTAAATTTCTATGTTTAGAACTTCTATAACTAGACCATGTCGTTATCTACTAGGAAAAATAATGCCGTAAACAATATCTTCAGTCGTCACACATCACAGCCAATAGAGTGTTGCGTCATTTTTTTTTTTAAAAACGTCGTTGTACCACTGTATTTTGTTTGTCGGCTGTTTCTTGAAAATATAATATAAATACAGGTTTTAAAATCGTCGCGTGCATATTAAACACCTCGTTGTAAATTAGCGATATGTCGTTAAATGATCTTTCTTTTTTTAATGAGAAACTCCTTGACCTGTGTAAATAAATGTTGTGTCTTGACTCTCTTGTGTACTAAATATGTTTAGTTGTGACCTTGTATATATATATATATATATATATATATATATATATATATATATATTAAAATAGTATTTTATACCGATTACTGATCCAGGTGAAATCCTTATCTCAGTGATCTGACTCTGACTCCGACTGACACGAGTCATTCCATCCTTAAAAAAGGTTTTCTGCCACTTTCCAGTTCATATTTCAAGAGTTCAAGAGTTCCAAGTAGCCAGGGCCCGAATCCAGACTCGACTGTCCAGAGTCCAGAGTCCAGACTCACTCCTAATGGCGATCTGTATTTATGACTATCGGAAAAGTGAGCAAAACTTCGACTGTTAATTGAACATATTAGAACCAACGTCCTTCATTCACTCAAGTCTTAACAGCACGCAAAGCGCTCAAACAAACTCTGTTTCCCCATCTTATTTTAAAAAGACATATTCCTGCGATGCAATAAAACTGAAACAAGGTGACTTCGTGTCATACTTCATATAGGAGACAGCCCACCCCTCCCGCCGATCCACTTGGATGTATAATAGAGGAGACAACCCACCCCTCTCACCGTTTGTATGATATTCGCAGTTTGCCCATCAGGAAGTGTACTGCTTTGGCGCAATGTGTTTTAGTCAACAGGCACTCGAATATGAAATAACGCACTAGGAATAGAAACGAAAGTGAGGGCCTCGGCAATAACAGACGCAAAGATACTCGCGATGTGTTCTATTTGAACAGTAGCATATTGTGTATACTGGAGACAGATCAGAGTTTTCAGGGCAGAATAGGTCATAACAATAAATTCGTACATATCGTGTACCTACCTGTCGCGTTAGATGTGTCAGTTGTCTGCAAATAAGTACCCCGCATGAATTGCTGGGATTGTGCACGCAAAATATAACACGTGTATGCAAGGTCCACTCCGGCAAGATTATTTTCCACCAGTGACTCTTTGTACCAAATATCAATTACCGGATTATTTTATATTCTTATCTAGTTGAACCTATGATTCGTACTACTGCTATTTTATTTGCGCCACTAAGAGCACGCGCGACTTCTTATCGTCGACTTAGTTGCTGAAAATGTTACCAGACTCCTCCAACACCTTCCCGATCTTTTCAATGGCATTGTAGAATGCCGCTGTTCGGAAGTCTACGCCCTACAAAGTTAATGCAGCGTGATGATTTAACAGTCGTTCTCGTTCCATCAGCTTGGAAGCGCTTAATTCATATGCGTATTTTCCTTAATATCAGTATAGAAATACATAATACAGCGACAAGCATAATGCCAACAATCAAGAGTTAGAAGCATAGGAGAGTTCATCAATATGCATACTATTGAGAAAAAAGAACAATACAGATATAAAGAACTCAGCATTATGTGTATACTTACAACACGCCCAGCAGTGGTCTGCTATTCAAATTAGTGCTACCACAGAAGACAAATACGATATGCTACCCCAAAATTAAATATACCACAAGGCAATTTCAGTGTACACTTACAAGCTCCTTGGCGGTGACACGGGTCTCCATACAGGCGTTGTACATAGTATCCTCCAACCCAGAGTATACTATGTCCACCTCTTCGGCACCGTGTACTACCAGGCGTCTTTCCTGGTGGGACAGCTCTCGGTTAACGCTCTGTTCGACAAAGTTGAGGAGCGTGGACTTGCTGTGTTCCTCCCATTTCTTGTTCTGAGGTTGAGTTGTGCGGTTGAGTAGAGTGAACGATTTTTATTGGTTGACAATCAATCAATATTGGTTGTGATTGCTTACGACATGCTTAAGTAGACCAAAAGGTAGGGTACAAATGACGATCGAATGTGCAGCATCTGTAAATGCTGAATCTCCGCAGCTTTAGCAGATAGAAAGGTGTGTTTTATGGATGATAACAGTACATACCAAGCGACCGAATCGAACGTGACTGAGATTCTTCAGCCATTCAAAGTATGAAACTGTCACACCGCCAGCATTCAACAGCAAATCGGGAATGATCACGACGCCGCGTTCCACAAGTTCGTAGTGTGCCTCTGTAATATACGA
>LUCW03002517.1:17500-32500 GCA_001586965.3 Sphaeroforma sirkka | reverse complement strand
TCACAGTCTGCCACAACCACATGTGTGTGTGCGTCTGTGCGATTGAGAGTTTCTGATCCTCCCCAGGCGCCGACGGGCCAGACGCCATTGTATGCCAATATTCAATTATTCATTCTTGAATGGTGTCTGTCCTGAACTCCTGTTGTCTATGCGTATTTGATTGTGCTTTGGGGGAAGTTGTGACGTTGCGTGGGAGCGTTGTGCCTACTTTGTGCCTCTTTGTGATGCCGTGTATTTTGGACATGATTCAACTGTTCGGTATTTTTTTAATCAGTTTGACCTTGCTTATATTCTATATACGGACTTCAGAGTTGTAAACATGTGTCACCAGTTCATCACTCTTGAAGGTTTTGTGGATGGGTAACAATAATATGCTGTCTAAGAACTTTGCATCAAACTACTGGGTAATATTGTAACATTATATCTTACCGATTAGCGTGAAAGAATAATGTATATTGTATGCCAGCAATCGAAGCATTGAGATATCTCTATTTCAGCTCACTGGTTCAGAAAGTGATGGGAAATTAGCTGAGCGAAGCAATACGTATCAATTAGAAAAATATATACATAATTTGTATCATGTACTGTGTGTCATTATGTGGATACGACGACCCACTATACTCATCATGAAGTTTCAAGCCTCGGTATTCGTTTGTGTGCATAATCATGTATGAGAGAAACGAAAATCATGTCCTCATCGCAAACTGCCAGAACTCGATCGCCCATAGCTTTCTAAATTAAAGAATGTTCTGTTTGTGTGCACGTATACCATCAAAACCTAACAATGCACAGCTCTAGCCACATGACCTCCTGTTATAATTTAATAGTATTCATTAGGCTACGCATAGTTGCATACACCCATACATAATGGCATACACGAACAAAATAAAAATGTGCATATGTGCATATTGTTGTTAGTCCTTTTCGTGATTTTTTTTTATAAATAAAAAACCCATTTTTTTAGTATGTACGACAAGAGGACAACACTTTACGTCACAACCCAGTTAGTATCCAATGAATTCACAAGATAAACCAAAAGTATTGGTCGAAAAAAAGTGGACGTTCAAGAATAAGTTCATTTCATTGGTTGAAAAAATGGGCGGTCGTAAGTTTTTGAATCTTCAATCAAATAAAAGTTAAGCTTGTGAGCCTTCACATTTGACATAATCGGATTGTCAATTCGGTATTGACAGCTCACTGTTCAACACACTTCGTCTTCTACCTCCGTAGTGGTGTGCGCATTCTAGACTAGCACACTCTAGTACTAGTCCACTGGTAGGGCCGCATAACACGCCGCGACATTGTGAGGCATCAGAAGCATCTCTAAGCCTGTAGAGTGTTGTTTGTATATTTATGAGAGACACGCGGCCAAACACTGCTTAAACGAGCAATCTAGCTCTAATCTCAGGGATCAAACGCACCTTTGCCGAATCGCTGATTTGTGGACAGAAGAAGGTGAGTGTTCGTATTATATAACCATTTGTTGATAGTATATATAACCATGGTGATGCTAAACTCACTTCTGCATAGTCCAATGCGCGCGTTCGAACAGAAAATGTCCCTTTTGGGGTTCCCTTTTGGGGTGGAGCACAAACACCTGCATGTAGGAGTAGGAGTGTCAGCAATACTGCTGTTATATGCATCTTTCTTGTTCCAATACAGTACCTCAAGCTCGCCCTGTGACAGAAAATGCGCCGTGCGTCTCATGTTTCATTAGATAGTTGTAGTAGAATATGTAAAGATTAGTTATGTACCTTCGTGTTCAACTCTTTTCGCGATGCGCTTACGTGCCTGTGCATAACCAGGCGGATCTTGCTTTCGGATTTGTCATTTATAACACTGCAGAACTCTCGTGTGTGTTCTTTTGCGTTCTTAAGGGCCACACGTGCCACACACATACGCTCGCGTGATCCAGAGTTGAAAGGTATATGTCTCTGGAAGTATCAGCTATTGCGCCAACTTCTTCGAATGATATAGTCCGCTTCTGTAACCTCTATGCTGCATACATTCATAGTGTTTCCGCTATGTTTCCGTGCGTGCTATTTCCAGTCGACATCTGAAGTAGAAGTACACACATATCTTCTCCGCATAGAAGTACTCACAAACATCACTACACGTAACCTCTTATTTTTCAATGTCCAGTACACCTACTCCGAGTGCGCCGAACCCACTCGCCTGCAGATACGAACCCAATAATTAACACTCTCTCCAACTAAGATGATACGTCTGCAACCCAGCCTTCCTTCCCGCGCCTTGAATGGGCTGCGATGGAATGGTTCTTCAAATCTCTCGCGACGAAGCATACGTTGGAAGGCTTCTGCGGCCACAAAATCCAATGCGGCGGATGCAGGTGTCGCCGAGGGTAGTGGTATGTGTTATGTTCAGTCGGCTGTCTTATAGTTCGAGTCCGTGTTCCGCTGTTTGGAAAAAGTAGCGCTGTGTATCTTATCCAGCCAGACACAAGGACGAGGTTAGCTTGCGGTAACTACACAGCTAATGCCTAGGCCATCGAAGCACCGGTTGTATTAGATCCCGGTATATATGTATTTAGTCCCGGAATATATGTACCTGGTGAATAGCAGCTACATGGATATATGTTCGTCAATATTCAACACGTGACGAATGCTCGCCCTGACAAACTGTATCTCGATTAAAAGTGATTGGAGTCTACTTGACACGAACGGGTCTCCAATCTCATCCGAGGTCACGCACACACATATCCCTGGTCCGTTTCTCATGTGGTCCTAGTTTTTTTCTCATGTGCTGTTCTAATTTTTTTCTCGTGTGTTGTCACGCTACTCAAGTTCACCCATATTCACCCCCCCCCCCTCCTTTCCTTTTCGTCCAGTTGCACGTGGCAAGTACGTATGGAAACTGGTGTGGAGTGACGAAGAGCTGCTTCCGCCGTCACGAGATGAGTGGTACGGTCGCAGTGCTGGATCCAGCCTAGCAACCACCGGCGTTGCTAACTACGACACTGAGAAAGGTATGTCCCTTGCTTTAGTACGTCAGGTGTGCCATGGTTGGTCAGTCTGCCCCTCGCCTGTAATGCTCAGTCAATCTAACTCTAATGCAACATGATCGCCGTTGCTTAGCAACGAGTTGTCAAGAGCGGCATCGTGGGCTTTATATTTTATCCTGTTAGTGTCGGGCAAACGCTCATCGTGCTGTAGTAGCGTATGGTGTCCTTTGTGGGTCACTCGTACGGCTTCAGAGTTTAGCGTATCTGAAACCACACACTTGCCAATGTGTTTGTAATCACACCCGCTTATCAATACCTGTTAATTTCTATTGCAAATGCAGAACTTATTAACCTGCCGTACCTACGAGAGCAGAAGGCGAAAGACATCCAGCAAATTCCGGAGTTTCAGCAGAGTAATCTCTTTAAAACTCATCTGACCAACGGCACGTGTCAACTGCCATCGGTGGATAAGGGTCAGACTTTTGAGTCAGTGGTATGTAGATTCAGTTGATATTATATATATATATATATATATATATATATATATATATATATATATATATGTGTGTGTGTGTGTGTGTGTGTGTGTGTGTGTGTATGTATGTATATGTATGTATATATATTTACATATATATATATATATATATGATATATATATATGTATATATGTATACATGTATACATGTATATATATTGTAAGTACTTTCTAAGTGCAAACTCCACAAATCCAAACTGGAATTTATGAAACCTTCACTCTGTATTAACGTAGTATACTGGCTCCTAAAAATATGAAGACTAATCACTTCATCCCTTACGGCGCCTATGACAGATTAGTTCCCTTTGGACACTAACTGCTAGCCTTGCCGAAGGCGACCATTCTCTTCCGGATTCTGTCGCCATCTATATGCTTTAATTTTATAGTTCTAAGTCTACTTTTAAAGTAAACTAAGTTCCATACCCATATACAGTACCTTAGTTTTATGTATGCAAAATATTGGCTGACACAACCAAGCCATTAGTTTACAACGTTGCACTGTTCTATGTATAATATACACATTCCGAACCGACCCTCCTACCTTCAAGTCCACCCGCGGAATCAGTGCGGACCCGTCGCCTTGGCACCATTCGATGCTTTGACATATTTAATGCCTGTACAAGTGTTTATAGAACTTGTTTAAAGAACTCTTTTGTTGTATCGATTAGTGGACTTGTCCCACTTTCACACTCGAAGAGTCTTCTCCCACGCTCCAAGGGCGTCGTGCTCTGTCAGGCTGCCGAGCTCATGGGCCGATCAGAGTGCTTGCAAGTGGCCTAATACACCCTACCTATATATATATATATGATTGTATATATATATATGTGATTATATATATATATACTATTCCCGAGAGTATCAACTTGCTGTTGTTTTTCCGTATCCCTGTCCCTTACGATCTTCTGCTTTCATGCGCAGGGCATGGACCATGCCAGTGTGATGACGGCGATAGAAAGCGGATTTGCCACGGAGCATTTACATCTGGAGAGCCGCATAGCGTCCTCGTTGGGTCAAGTACGTATAGCATATATATATATATATATATATATATATATATACGTGTGCGTGTGTGTTTTTCATCGTCTCTTAGTGCTTTCTCCTAACACTCCGTTGCGCCGAGCGGCTTGACTATCAATGCGCCCGTGACTCGGCTGTTATGATCACACAGTTTGTTCGCTTTGGACAAGTGTGTGCGCTTTCTTGTCCGCTTTAAGGTAAACTAATTTCACCTATCCGTCCGTCGGGTCTGTTGAACTTTTTGCTGTGTTTCCGTTCTTCTGAGTGCATCGTTAAACGTATTACAGAAATGCGAATATATAGTTCAGTCAAATAAACCGAACGAGGAACTGCCGCGAGCTGTAACGGGCATTCTATCATCTCACTTCATATCCCATGTCTATGTATTGGTTATGCACCATATGGCATGCTATCATCTCACTACCTATCCTGTTCTTATGTCACTTTCTGTTCTATCCTTATGTCACTTCCCATCCTATTCTTATGTTACTTCCCATCCTATTCTTATGTCACTTCCTATCCTATCCGCATGTCACTTCTTATCCCACGTCTATGTCACTTCCTATCCCATGCCCATGTATATGTCTATGTATCGGTTATACACCATATGGTATGCTATCACCTCTTTTCCTATCCTACCCCCATGTTACTGCCTATCTCATGCCTAGGTCTCTGTAGGATTTTTATTCTCATGTCACTGTCTATCTCATGCCTATGTCTCTAGGGTTTATATCCTCATGCCACTGCCTATCTCATGCTATATCTCTGTAGGGTTTCTATACTCATGTCACTGCCTATCTCATGCCTATGTCTCTGTAGGGTTTCTACACCATTGGCCCTGGTGGAGAAGAGTTGATGAGCGCCGTGGGACAAGTGTTGCGTCCTACCGATGCGATGGCGTTGCATTACCGGCATCTCGCCGCATCGGTTGCTAGGCAACGGCAACACCTGGGCAAGTCTCTGGACGACATATTAATAGACCGTGCCAGAGGCCATGTGGTCTCATCGAAAGATCCGGTCTCCCACGGCCGGCACTGCCTTATTGGGGGTAGTAAGTATGTGCGGTGTATACCCGTTATGTTGTTGAATAGCCAGGTGTGTGATGCCGAAGTTTACTTCGTAGGTCTTTGTCTTCCTGTATCTCTCTGTATATCCATCGTCGCTTGCAGAGCACATGAACAGGCAGTGTGCCTGTGAGACGTGGTTGCTAACGTATTCGACTCGGCTGTTTAACAGCCGCGTGTCTGGTACATACCTCGGTTTAGTTCGTGGTATCGTTGTGTTATCGTCGCTTGGAACTCATCAATAATGGACATTTATGGAGGACACATATGTTCTGGTTTCACTCACACGACGTTGCTGTTACTGTATCCATGCCTCTCTCGCGACACACACAGACACGACTTCCTAGTCACCTCAACTTTGGCCTCTCAAGCACCCCCGGCCGTCGGTAGGGCTCTTGGTGGAGTATTCGCGAACCAACTCAAGGCAAGTGCTGTGTGTAGGTATTAACGTTTTCTGCATACACTACTGTGGGGCTTGGTCTGTATATCCCCTTCCCTCCGCGTGTAACCATGAAAACCTGTTGTGCATAAACGCGTCTAGCATTAACCCGTTTGCCACTTACACACTTGGTTGACCGGCTGTCTATTTAATCGGGGGACATGAGAATTACCTTCCCGTGCTAACTATATACTTTGGCCATCTTGTTGGTTGCCGTTCTGTATCGCTGTTTGGTGGTAGTAGATAGATACTCCTTTCCCGAAAGACTTTATCAGTTATGTGAGCGTCGGCGATGGATCTGTCAACAACGCACACTTCCTCTCGGCAACAAATCTGGCCGAATACACACAACACCGGGGATACAAAGTAAGTGCTCATATGGTACAAACAGCCTATGTATCATATCTTATATATTTTATTTTGTATATATAACACAACGGATTCATAGTATGTACTCATGTTATACAAGCAGCGTATGTAATATATATATATATATATATGTGTGTGTGTGTGTGTGTGTACAACACAAGGGATAGTAAGCACTCATGTGAAATCTATGTCACATATCATATATACGGACATCGCCTGGTATATTGTTTCGGTCGGTATTTATCTCGTAAGCAGTTGACTCTTTGTTCTTTTTATATTTCTCGCAGTGTGGTGTAGTGGTCGCCCACACGTTAGCAGAACACAATTCATATTCAATTACTTTCGAATGATAAATATACCTATCGCTACTGGTGTTAATATATGTTTTTGTCAATAGAATACTATTTATATGTAGTTGCTTTCGACTGATAATTAAAATATACCTATCGCTAACTGGTCTTGGTATATTTTTATCAATCGAGTACTATTTATACGTAGTTGCTTTCGACTGAGAATTAAAATACACCTATCGCTAACTGGTGTTAATATGTTTTTATCAATAGAATATTATTTATACGTAGTTGCTTCCGACTGATAATTAAAATATACCTATCGCTAACTGGTGTTAATATGTTTTTATCAATAGAATACTATTTGTATGTAGTTGCTTTCGACTGATAATTAAAATATACCTATCGCTAACTGGTCTAAATGTTTTCAATTTGGTTTCTATCAGGCTCCGGTCGTCTTTGGCATTTCAGATAACGGTGTTTGTATCTCGCTCAAAGGATACGAATGGTATGTCTTCGTAAGCATTTCACTGGTATGTCTTCGTAGGCATTTTACTGGTATGTCGTAGGTATTTCACTGGTATATCTTCGTAGGCATTTCACTGGTATGTATTCATATTTTTCTAAAACCACATCCTCGAGCCAAAGCGCCGCACTGTGCTTCTGTTCCAAACGCTAGTGCATTTGTATCTGAGTTTGTATTGTGAGGAGTGGTTCGTTCAACCATAGCCACCCACAGGGAGTGGTCTCTCCAGTGACTGACCTTCGATGTGTTGTCTGCCACAAGACTCATTGTTAATAACTTCACCCACAGACCATAGTACGCGTCTGTGAACCCCTCTGATCTAGTTCGAAAGCCCAACCAAGTCTAAGCTCAGCACTCCCTAATAGTCATCCATACTGTGAACGTGTCCACACACTGTATAACAACCTAAAACCCTAAACCCCTGAAACCCTGCAGGCTTCAGGAAGAGTTCCAGCACAAGCTGCGCATGCCCGTGTACGTCGCAGACGGCAACAACATGCTCGACATGTGGGACACTATGGCGCGAGTGACTGCTTACACTCGCGAGACCAGACGACCTGCAACTGTGATATTCTCTGGGCTTGTGCGCAGGTTCGGACACGCGGCGACGGATAGGCAGTCGGCCTATCTCACACAGGAACACATCCAGAAGCAGGTATGCGGGATAGGGATATGGCTGTGGGGGGGGGGTTAAACCTTAAAACACTAAAGCAGGGGTAGGGGTGTGTAAACCTCTAAAACCCTAAAACCCTAAAGCAGGTGCGGAGGACAGGGATAGTCATCTGTGGAGGCGGGGGTGGACTTGCGGGGGCTAGATGTGTTTGATTTGACTCATCCTCAGATTGTATGGAGTACGTGTTCGTGTGTGGCATGGGTCATATGGTGTGATGTTGAAGGAGTGTGTCTCGTGTTTCGTGTCAATGGCCATGCTTAGTGTATGCACACACGCAGGTTATGTCTCAAGCGTGCTATGGCTGAGCTGGACAATATCAGCCAATTGGCCCCGCTCATACGTACATGCATACATACATACCTACCTACCTACCTACAGGCAGCGCACAATGCATTGGCTGGGTTGTGTGCCCAGGCAGTCGGCAGTGGTGTGACGTCCTATCCCGAGCTGTTGGACTTGTACGACCACGTGGGTGCGCGTGCACGTGCGGCCTTTGACCAAGTGGTGAATGAGCCCAAGATCACCACCAGAGACGAAATCAGTGAACAGACCAGCGCCCCCAGGATAGCCGTGCCTGGCGAAGGAGCCACAGCCGTGCATGTGCATCTCGGTAGGTGTTTGTGACTGTGTGTGTCTGTGTCTGTATCTGGGTCTGTGTTTGTGAATGTGAGTGTGTTTGTGTTTGTGTTTGTGCGTGTGTGTGTGTTTAGGTATGTGTCTGTGTTTGGGTGTGTTGAGCATGAACGGAGTATGAGGGTGAGTGTGTTTATGTGAATGCTGGCTGGTGGATAAATGCCACGCTCACGACGTAGTATCGCTCCCCTAGCAACCACCGCCTCTAGCCGCTCTCACGGCTCCCTAAGCATCGCTCAGTCTATCACTTGGCCTACGCATGGCCCACACACACACCTCACAGGGCCGCAGGAGGGCAAGAAGAAGGGACAGGTCATGCGCAAACACATGACCAAGGTCATCGACGAGACGCTCGAGAAGCACAGGAACTGTGTGTACTTGGGCGAGGATGTCGCTCACGGCGGGTACTATCTGGTGACGGATGGACTGGCCAAGAAGCATCCGATGCGGTAGGTAGCTGCCCTGATACGACTAGAAAGCTGAAGCCATAGATGTGATATATATGAACACTTCACGTAAACGTGTGCCCGTGTGGTACGTTACTGCCCTGATACTAATAGAAAGCTGAAGCCAGAGATATGTTATGTATGAACACTTCACGTAAACGTGTGCCCGTGTGGTAGGTAGCTGCCCTGATACTACTATAAAGCCGAATCCAGAGATATGATATGTATGAACACTTCACGTAAACGTGTGCCCGTGTGGTACGTTACTGCCCTGATACTGCTACAAAGCCGAATCCAGAGATATGATATATATGAACACTTCACGTAAACGTTTGACCATGGCAATGCGTGTATTGCTGTTCACATACTTTTACTTCTCCGGCCATCCCTTATCCAACCCCTCTGACGTCTCGTTGTGTCTGCCATCCCTGATCCACCCATTCTGACGTCTCGTTGTGTGTCTGTCAACCCTTATCCCACCCCCTCTGACGTCTCGTTGTGTGTCTGCCATCTCTTACCCACCCCCTCTGACCTCTCGTTGTGTGTCTGTCATCCCTTATCCAACCCCTCTGACCTCTCGTTGTGTATCTGCCATCCCTTATCCACCCCCTCTGACCTCTCGTTGTGTATCTGCCATCCCTTATCCACACACCCCCTGACGTCTCATTGTGTGTCTGCCATCCCTTATTCACCCCCTCTGACGTCTCGTTGTGTATCTGCCATCCCTTATCCACACACCCCCTGACGTCTCATTGTGTGTCTGCCATCCCTTATCCACCCCCTCTGACGTCTAGTTGTGTGTCTGCCATCCCTTATCCATCCCCTCTGACGTCTCGTTGTGTCTGTCATCTCTTATCCACCCCCTCTGACCTCTCGTTGTGTGTCTGCCATCTCTTATCCACCCCCTCTGACGTCTCGTTGTGTGTCTGCCATCTCTTATTCCCATACCCGCAGTGTGCGTGACTTCCCTCCGGATGAGACGGGGTTGCTGGGCGTGGGCATCGGCTACGCTCAGTCTGGCCTAACGCCCATTGTCGAGATACCTTATGCGAAGTACTTGGACTGTGGCGCAGACATGTTCTATGAAGCGTGCATCAACAACTGGCTCAGCCACGGCACACAACCCAACGGCATGATCATTCGACTGCAAGGTATGGGGTTAAGAGGTTTTACATTTGACTTTAATTTAACATTGTAAGTATACCAGTGCGAATGCAAGGTATGGGGTTAAGATGATTTTAAATTTAAATTTAGTTTAACATTGTAGGTATACGAGTGCAAGGTATGGGGTTAAGGTGTTTTACATTTGACTTTAATCTAACATTGTAAGTATATCAGTGCGAATGCAAGATGTAGGGGGTCAAAGTACCTTGGTTTAGTTTTAAATTGTAGTTGTAGTTGCGTTATAAGGCTCTGAGAAATGTGAGAACAAGGCACTGATTTCAAGTATTTCGATTCTAATTATAAATTGCAATTGCAGTTGCGGTGTATGGTTGTGAGATATACGAGACCAAGGTATCAGGTTATGGTATTTTAATTGTTATGGTTATGATTCTTAGGCAGGTTATGATTCCAAATCGCTATCCACGATGGTGGGAGATTGCCGGGTAGACGAAATGTATAGTCACTGTATGTTTCTAGTTTTTGGTTGTTCTTGTGCGTGTCTGTTTGTGTGATGATACTATGTCATAAACCACTTAACCATAAACCACCTCCAACCCTCCCACCCCTCGGCAAGCCCTTGCGCTTCTGTTTCGTATTGGAGTCTACAAGCGTATTTTCAATGAAATAGTATATATATTGAAGAGTATATATCAATGAGTATATATAGTGCGAGAGTATATACATGTCCGCTATGTCACGCATAGTCCAAATAGATCATAGCCACTCTCACTTTAATGGACCAATGTCGCCCCTTGTCGCTTACGCTCGTTCTTTGTTCCTACTCTGCCACAGGATTTGACAAGGGTGTGTTTGGAGGCAACTTCCACACCCACAACACGCTGAGCATACCGCCTGGCCTGGATGTGGTATGCTACTCCAACGGACGGGACTATGCACGAGGCTTCCGCTACTCGTACGCCCAGGCTAAACAAGGTGCGTAGTAGCAATATATATATGTATATATATATATATATATATATATATATATATATATATATATACCTGTCACGCCATCTCCTCTCTCTCTCGAACTTAAGCGCCCATATTACCCAGTGGGTGCACGTGTGTAGTCACACCCTGCCATGACCTGCGGCTACATCGCCTAGCAGTTCCCCTGTTTAGAGTGTCCGTGTCAACGAGGAAAAGATAATACGGACCACCAGACAGAGTTGTAACGCACCTGTTGCGCAGAAACCACACCTTCACCCCTGCTATGCGCACTTTGATATAGAGACGGCATATACTTGGGGTAGATGTCGATGAGTCCTTCGCTGAGAAGGTGCTTTTCTCGTCGGTCTCTGCGGTGACTGCGAGTGTGTGCCTTGCGTATAGATAACGGCTCACAGTGTATGCGTCACGATGATCCCTTACCCCTTAGACTCTATAGCCCTACACTCTACAACCCTATAACCCTACACTCTACAACCCTATAACTCTACACTCTGCAACCCTATAACATCCGTGTGCATTATGTAAGTTGTCACACCGCGTTCCTGCTGCTGTGTCCGAAGTTCGGAAGGGCCTCTCTGAGCCTAGTATGGCTTTCTTGCTGTTGGGCCAGGCGTGCATTCGATTGTTTTAAGGTTTTAGGGTTTTAGTGCTTCCCACCACTGGCTCTGTTAATTCATACTTGCACCAATCACCCACGTCTCACCGCAGGCCGTGTGGTGATGAGTGTCGACTCGACCAACCTGCTGAATGCCAGGCACGTGCTGGGTAGAGACGATCTGTGGCAAACACCGTACACAGACACGGAGGAGGTGTTGGGGTGGGATGAGATCACGTGCTACGGCCAAGGCAAACGCCTGGCTATAGTCACCTACGGGTATGTGAAGCGACGCTTCAGCGCGTCCTTTTGGTTCTATTTATAAACTAGTTTTCATTGGATCTCGTACCTAAAAAGAGTGTTGTATTGTCGTGCGGTTCAGGGGCTGTGTGAGTGCTCGCCCATGTTGTGCGGTTATGGAGGACTCGCCCTACTGCACTATCTCATTACCTGCTATACCACGTGGCCATAACCCGTAATTTCTACTGATAAGAGTTATATATGTATGTATATATGTATATGTATGCATGTATATATATATATATATATATGTATGTTTGTATATGTACATGTATATGTATATATATATATATATATATATGTATATGTATATATATATATATATATCTCTTGAGTGGGGATCCGAAAAGAGGGGAGGGAAGGGATGTAAAATCAGATTATATATATATATATTTATATATATATATGTATTTGGATATGTATATAATATATATACTGTGCTGTACGAAGGACTCGCCCTTCGGCACAATTTTAGTCCATGCCACACCACGTGGTATATCCCGCAGTTATACTGATAAAAGCGATGGTCGGCTGCTGCAGCCACATCCAACCATCTTTTCTGTGTCTACGTGTAACCTATTCGTTGTAATGTATGTACCAACCTAACAGAGTATACAATGGCCTAGACAGTACTCTTTGTGTCTCCATGCTATTCCCATCTGCCTCGTGTATCTGACTGAATGGTTCGACTTATATATCCGCAGGAACGGCGTGTTGGCTTCTTTACAAGCACAACACATCCTCAAGGAAGAACTAGGCATATCTGACGTCGTGGTCATCGACACCCCATACCTCTCAGCAGTGCCACAAGCACTCAAGGAAACGATCTCAACGTAAGTACATGTACACACACGCAGCACCGACACTTCACTCAACCGATATACCATACATGCCTATTCTAATTCACATATACATACCTATTCACATACCTATTCACATATATATACATACCTATTCACATACCTATCCACATATACATACACTTGTCTATTCACATACCTATCCACATATATATACACTTGTCTATTCACATGCCTATCCACATATATATATACTTGTCTATTCACACACTCACACACATACACACACACACACACCTCTAACCCATCGGCAGGTACGAGGCCGCCGTGTTTGCGGACGTATGCAAACAAGGACAGCAACCGCTAGGCGGGTTCATCACATCATTGCACGCCGAAGGTCTGCTGCCCAGTCGGTGGCAAAGCGTTGCAGCCATGAACACGTACAACCCATTGGGAAGTACGTTAACGTTCACATCCCGGAATGATATCATAGTGGCCTGTTTGCAGGCGTGCGGAGAACGGACTGACCTCATGGAGAAGGTCCTCAAAGCTAAATAAAAGGTCCGATACCGCTGGCATGGGTGGTGCCTTTTGATTTCACACATACCTTCGAAACTCTTGTATATATATCTATATATATATATATATATAAGTGTGTGTGTGTGTGTATGTGTGTATGTATATTTATATTTCTATATATATATATATATGTGTGTCTGTGTCTGTGTGTCTGTGTATATATATATATATATATATATATATATATATATATATATATATATATATATATATATATATATGGATGTATGGATGTGTATGTAAATGTATACATATATACATATGATATATATATATATATATGTGTGTGTGTGTGTGTGTTGTTTGTGTTTGTGCTTGTGCTTGTGTACGTATGTATACATATATGAGTTTGGGTAACGGCATCTGTTACCACACTACGCTCACCCCGCATTGATAGTCGCAGGCGGATTGGACGCCCAGATTGGTACAGATCATATCCCACATAACTATACTCACACAAACAGACGTATATAGAAAGCACGCTGGCCGTTGTAGAGAAGTTAAGTCATACTCGACTGTGGAGAACGAAGGGAAATGCGCTTTATTAACAGTTTGGGTGATTTATCTACATGGATGATTTATAGGCGTATCCTGCATCCCACAGTGTGAGTAGAACCTTGAGCAGCCTTAGTTCCGTTAAAGTTACACTCGTACAGCCTTGAGTTTGGTTGAAAATATACTCATACAACCTTAGGTTAAATACAGACTTATTCATCCTCTGTTTGGTTGAATATACAGACACATACAACCTTATTGAGATTGAATCAGACACATACAACCATAGTTTGATTGCCTGTAACTCTCATGTATCTGTATGCATGGCCTGCCGCTTGTATAGCGCTCAAGCCGAACGCGCCTTTGGTGGTTGGATATAAATTTGGTAACACGCCCGAGTGTGACTGTCACTTCAGCTCACTCCCTACTAGCCCTAATTTCTGGTGATCTCGCTCGCTTTTTATCCTAATTTTTGGTGACTTCACTCGCTTTTTGTCCTAATTTCTGATGGCCCGTGGCGTGTACATACGATATACAATCTACGACCTAAATATAATCTATGTGTGGCGGTGACGAAGGCACCTCGAGTAGTGTGCTGGTTACTTATTCCTATACACGGGATAGCAGTGGTATCTACGGCCCCAGGTGAAGTTAAAAATAGGTCCACAGCCACCGTCTCCGTGAGTAGTGTGCTGGTTAATTATTCCTATACACGGGATAGCAGTGGTATCTACGGCCCCAGGTGAAGTTAAAAATAGGTCTACAGCCACCGTCTCCGTGAGTAGTGTGCTGGTTAATTATTCCTATACACGGGATAGCAGTGGTATCTACGGCCCCAGGTGAAGTTAAAAATAGGTCCACAGCCACCGTCTCCGTGAGTAGTGTGCTGGTTAATTATTCCTCTACATGGGATAGCAGTGGTATCTACTCCCCCAGGTGAAGTTAAAAATGGGTCCACAGCCACTGTCTCCGTGAGTAGTGTGCTGGTTGATTATTCCTATACATGGGATAGCAGTGGTATCTACGGCCCCAGGTGAAGTTAAAAAAGGTCCACAGCCACCGCCTCCGTGAGTAGTGTGCTGGTTGATTATTCCTATACATGGGATAGTAGTGGTATCTACGGCCCCAGTTGAAGTTAAAAACAGGTCCACAGCCACCGTCT
>LUCW03002517.1:0-10000 GCA_001586965.3 Sphaeroforma sirkka | reverse complement strand
TGTCCAATTCATACACCTGTAACAATGTAATGGTGAAGAATAAACACCAGAGAAAATCAGTCAAGACTACGACCACGTGTGGCCAATTGCCGGCATAACCTAGCCCAACACAATGAAATTCCCTATCGCACAACACTCGAAACAATCATACCAAAGGCGCATCTTGATCCATCACTGTATTTGGAATGGACCCCCATGTCATAGTCGTCTTGCTGTCAGGGTCCTTTCGATCCTTGTAGCGAAGATTCTACAGGAGCCAGTAAAATAAAGTCAGGGTTGGAGATTGCAATTTATACCCAAAGGATAGATCGAAGTAAACTATACACCATACATGCTCAGTCGTCTAATATCACGGCCATGTAACACACGATTGAAATTTTGGCACGTGTCCATACAAATGATACGTCCATAAGCTCACCTCACTGTGGAACATCCAGAAGTGCCCATTGTGGGATGCCTGTAAGCAGGTTGAGCAAGGTTTGGTGACGTGATAACCCATAACGTTACCGCAGCATAGACAGGCGATATCCTTGATTCGGCAAAGGCAATTTTTTTGGTCACGTAGTCTTCTCCTACTAATCCTACAGACTACGAAAATTTTAAGGATATTGGAGACAATTAAATCAGGAATATTTCTAGAGCGCCGTACAGATATACAGAAAAAAAATCAGGGCAAAATTCTCCCAATTTAAGATGCTGATATTTCAGTAAGACACATGACGAGGCACGTGTAGTAACTGATTTTGCAAATACAAATACAAATATGCTGAACCAGCTATGAATGCAAATGAAGAATTGTAGACAAACTGTATTTATCATATATTTCGTACTTGACAGGCACTATTTGAGTTGTATGTAAACAAGATACCCAAAACATATATACGTAGGTATATGTCTGAATCTAAAATCCATGTGCATGTACATACACGGGTGTAATTAGAAGTACGGGAAGTATCTGTGGAATGCGATTCATAGACACAATGCATCTTTATATGAATGTTTATCAAATATACAGACATAAATATCAATAAAACCTTTCCCAAAAAGCACAACTTACACTCCAGAGAAACGTATACATATTTAAATTTACTAAATGTTTCGGCATGTGTATTAAGATGGGATGCGTCGGCACACACATAAATATAACTATCGTTGAACACATTCATTTTTTTATTTTCAATCGCTCAAAACAATCAAAAGTTTACAATCATAGTCACATGCGTATGATTCAATTCATAGCACACCGATTTGTTCTGCTCATTTAATCTGTAGCAAGCTTGCAAAGCCAACAATCAACCCACTATTCGAAAGGCAACACTGCACACTTTACACACACCACAAACTGGGAATGCAACGTACCTTCTTCGGAGCTATGTCCGTAGAAAACAGTTCTACGTTCGTATCACCCAGCAGAATTGCGCGCATACCCCGGCGCGACAGAAATGAGTCGCAGTGTATGCAAAAAAAAGTTCTCGTACGATCTTGGTCTGTTCGAGTGGCAGGTTTTCAATCCCAAATCAAATAAGAGCATTAGATAAGTAATCAACGGTTTTTTTTGAAATGGAGTACTAGATAAAATGAAGATCTGCATAAAATAACATAATTCGTTCAATGAAGATATTATGAAGCACAAAGGAAAATGATAAAACCGAACACATGGTTCATTCACAATTACCTGCGAATCTGGTTGCATTCGGCGGGATGTTTGCATATATCTAGATGTTACAGGCTCTGTAGGTCCCACCGGCCTGCCGTTCACCATCGTCACGCTGGTGTAACCTATGTAGGCCTAAACATATGAAAAAAAGGGGAGATTGAGCCTAAAAAAACAGGTATCAGGCTCCAGGAATCACTGAATAGACCACATGATTATGCGACAAGATCAATGTATTGATAGATTGCTCCAGCCTAACACAAACAAGCAGAGCTGCTAGCCATAGCAAAAAAAGTCATGCACTTGGCCGCGCTTATATATGGATGGAGAAAGGAATATATATATATATATATATATATATATATATATATATATATATATATATATATATATATATATATATATATATATACATGTGTGTGTGTGTGTGTATATATATATATATATTACATATTTATTTATTTATATTATATATATATATATATATTACATATATATATACATAAACAAACAGATATATATATATATGCATATGCATTATACATACGCATATATTATTACAGATTATATAGATTATATATTACATTATATATTATTATTATTATATGCTACATATATTATTATATATTATATATTATTATTACGCATTGCTATACATACACATGATACGATACGCGCGCATGTGCGCGTGCGCGATGTTGATATGATATTATTATTATTATTGTATGATTATTATTGTTATACGTATACGCACATATACATACATTACGCGCGCGCGTGCGCGCACGCGTGCGTGCCCATGTACGCATATATTGTTATGTATTACGCATTATTATTATTATTACATATATATGATTATTATACATTATTATTATTATTATATATTATGATTATTATTATAATATACATGTATTATTATTATACATTATTATTGTTAACATTATTATGCTATAATATGTATATATACATTATATCATACAATACATACATATGCTATACATACATTGTATATTATTACATTATTATTATTAATATAATATTGTATAATATATATATATACATTATTATGTATACATTATTATTACATATTATTATATTATATGTATATATATTATTATTATGTATATGCTATATATTATTATAGCATATATACATATTTAATGCATAAACATGTATAATAATATATACACACATTTCACGACCTGCATCCATATATATACAAAACCAACTCAGATTATTATTATATATACATACGTGCGATGAGTGCGTGTGTGTGATATTATTATATATATATATGCGTGCATATATATATGTACGTACACATGCGTGTGTGTGCGTGCACATATGCATTGTATTATTATTACGTATTACAAATATATATATATATATATATTATTGATATATATATATATATATATTATTACATACATACATGTATAGCAGCACGTCGGAACGTCTGTAACGAACATTATATATCCAAGCTGTATGTCCGTGCGTGTTCCTGTTTGTGCGTCCGGTGTGCGTCCGTGCATCTTCCAGCGTCCGTGCGTCCGGTGCGTCCCTTTGCGTCCGTGCGTCCGCGGATGCGCATACGTATGTGCATGCGATCCGTGCGTAATCAATATTATATATACGTACGTGCGTGTGCGTGCGTGCGCGATGCGCGCGCATGCATTACGTACGTACGTACGTACGTACGTACGTACGCACGCACGCACGTAACGTACGCAATGCACGTATGTACGTACGTACGCACGTACGCAACGCACATGTGCGTACGTGTATGCACATGATTATTACGCATTATGTACGTACATACGCATTATTATTATATATATTATTAGAAATATGTTTATATACATATTTTACAAACATATATATTATTATTGATGACGTGCGTGCGCGTGCGTGCGTGCGTGCGTGTGCGTGCGTGTGCGTGCGTGATTGTGTTTCACGTGCGTCCGTGTGTGTCCTGATGCGCAAGTGCATCCATTATTATTATTATATTATTATATTATATGTATTGCATACGCACATATATATTATGATACGCATACGTAAAATATATTATGTGCATGTATATATTATTATATATTATTATTATACATGCATATGGCATTATTATTATTATTATTATATTATATATTACATATTATATACAAAATACATTATCTTTATATCCCAGTATATATATGGCAAACATATATGTATTATTATATTATTATATGTGCAGTGCATATATACATTATTATATTATATATATATATATAGAGTATATTATATATATATATATATATTATTATGATGATATTATTATTGATTATTGATATTGACGCGTGCGTGCGTGCGTGCGTGCGTGCGCGTGCGTGCGTGCGTATTGCGCGTGCATCTTTTTTTTTAGGCGTATGCGTTTGTATGATGTATGTCCGAGGTGTATCTATGTGCACATACATATATATATATATGATGTGTGTGTGCGCGCGTGTGTATGCTTGTGATTGTGTGTACACGCGTACGTACATATATGTATGATGGTTGGATGTGTGTATTGTAACAATGTGCTGTGACACTTATGTATATAATAGTATGTTCGAGTGCAAGTAGATGCTAAAAAACGATGAGAGATCGTGGTCCTTTCGACTCATGTTTGTTACGTATATCCGAATCGAACTACAATACAGATAGTACGATGAACGCAAAGAGGGCAACTATAAAATATTATATTCGTATCTTGAAAATTAAAACATACAGGATCGAGGTAGCTTCTTTGATTTCGATTCTGCAGTAGAGCTGGGAGGGAGAATAAAGTAAGGTTAATATTAACTAAATTGAGGGCAATCCGTATACATGACCTGCAGCCGCTGGTGGTAGCAATAAAGGAACTCTTTTGAATATAGTTAAAAATCCAGTTTAACAATTCATACCGTTAAGTGTGTCGTGGTGTGGTACAGACCTCTGTCGACTGCTAGGATACCCTCCTTGGGCGGCGGCGTGCATTATTAAACTTCTACAACCTCTCTGTATTTGCTGCTAAAAGGTGAAACACCCTTTCCGTTATAGTTACCAGCTTGTTACCTATAGTCTACTGCAGCTGGGCCTAAGCCAAGTAGCTGTGTCTTACGACGCACACCGATCTGCGAAACAGCACCCTGCTCCTGAATAGAAGAGACAGTCGACACAACTCTTCTTTCTTTAGTGTATCTTAGACTGGCCTTGAACATGTGTGCTATCTTGCAAAGTTCGTCCGTATCTCAACTACTAGCAAGTGGTATTGTTCCAGAAGATATCAATAATAATCACTACTTAATTAAAAAACAGACGTGCTACTTTTTTTACAAGACGCAGGTATCTCATATCTAGTTTCAGATGAAGTAAAATGCTTCAAATAGTTCGTATCTCCCCATTCGCCCCAGTATGTAGGCTGAGTATGTATCTGCCCAGTATCTATGTTCATTCAAGCTACTTTAAGTTTTTTTAAATATCATATAATAATACAGTACGAGATATATTGCTCATATAGACGAAATAGTAGCTGTATAATAAATTATGAGATACTGTATACCCCTCCTGGGCCCTGGCCACTGGCTGGAGCTTCGCCCAGAGTCAGCCCTGAGGCCCCTGTCTCGGCTGTTCCATAAAAATATTTACAAAAAGAAACCTAGAAGAAAAAAAAGTGGATAAATTCGTTGGCCTATTTTATTGGTCGCGCAGTATTCCTTTTCCACCAATTGGAAATAATTATAAGTGAAAACACTCAGCTGTAGAATTTCAAACATGCTCTTGATTAGCACTTGTGTTTTATAACATTCGTAAACAAAGTATACATTCGCTCTACCGGCTTTTTCAACAATCACGCTCATTTGCAGACGATAATTTACAACATTTTCTAGGTGTTAGGTATGTCGTTTTCTATAATATACAGGAGCATCCGCAATAAAGTACTATGGCAAATTATGAAATGCCAGCTAGATCTTCGGTATAAAAAACAAATCAAAGCGCGCATATTTGCCTTTTTCGTCAATGGTAGAAATTGTAGAACAACTTTTTATACATTTTTGATTTTATTTTATACTAAACAAATATTGTTTTATTTTTAAAAAAACAAATATAACAGGGCCTTAAGTCTTCTCCCTATCACCCCGGGGCCTGTGGCGCCGTGGCGGGTGTGGCCTTGGGCCCGAGGCCCTGGACTGGTGACTGGTCTGTGTGACTGTTACTGTCCTGGTTGTCAGTAGTTTGATATCCAGGGCCCAGGCCCATTGGCCCCAGACCCCTAAATAAATACATCTGTACTGTTCTTGAGACTTGAGTTCTTGGACTTGACGAGTTGACGACCTGACGTGCTTTGATTTCAAAAACAAGTTATTTACTCTGATAATGAATTAATTACCCTGTATTTACATAAATTACATACAAACTGATAAATGTTTTTTAAAGAAAAAATATATCGAGCTATGTACACTACAGTAGTATGTACACGAGTTACTTATAACCTCTGAACTTCTGACTCTGAGGAGGTGTCTTTTACGGGCTCGGATTTATGTTCGGATTTTGGGGGGGGTGAACCTGTCTTTTAACCATGTCCAAGATGAATTTTCGGACTATTTCTTTAAAATGGACGAAATCCGTTTACGTACTACTCAATCACAAAGCTCTTGTGAAGTTCAAGACATTTCCTAAATTCCAGTACGTATTTGAACCGCAAAAGTGAGTTTCCGCAGAAAAAATGCGAATTCCGTAAATCAGCTCCAAACGAAAATTGTATGATGCCCTCGAAAGTTTGCCCTCGTTCGGACTGATGTTCGGATCTTTTTTCGGATTTTTTTTGCTTTATTTTTAAATTCTAGTATTAGCCTCCACCCATTGGTGTAGCGAGAATCCGAACATAATCCAAACATCAATCCGAACCCAAGACACCCGCGCGGCCAAAAGTCAAAACCGGCTTTTGTCTTTGTGTAAAATGCCGAAATATTTCAGAGTAAATATTCAAGAGTCAGTGCGAATCTATCGTTGATCGGCAGAGGCAGTTCTGCTACAACAATAAATAAAGTCCTCGTCATGTGGCAATGATAAAGCGCGCCCAACGACGAAAGCATAAAACAACGAGCGCAATCTTCAGTGTACCTCATCTTCATCCATCTTATATCAAAAACATACACTGGGTACGAGAATATGAGATTCATCCCATATCTTGTGAGCACTGCCTGCATAGGCTATACAGCAGCGCAATCCGTGCCATCCCCAACACCTGCGGCCTCATTGCTACCAGTGCCCCAGCGCCCAGCCGACCTTCAGATGATTTGGTGAATTCGAGTCTGCGAGTCCAAGTTTGCAAATGCGGTGGTGCAGTAGTAAACGAAGTTTGCTACGATACTCTGGAGAAAGCCGTAAACGAAGCAGTAAATGATGATTATGTCTTCATTGGCGGCACACACTATGTAGATAAGCCTATCCAGTTTACATACGACTTGAACTTTGTGGGTGTACTATGCTCCGGTGATCGTGCCAAACTTGTGGCTAAATTCGATCGACAACGAGGAGCTATTCTGGAAGCAGTGCGCTATAACGAGCAAACCATTCTGCTCGCCAACCTAGACTTTACAGGCACCTATGGCAATTCAAATTCTGGTTTCCACACCAGAGGGCAAGCCGGGGCCTCGGGTGGACAACGGGTCTCCCTAGGTGTTTACAACACAAACTTCTACGACATGAGCAGCAAGCGAGATGGTGCAGGGATATTCATAGGTGTGGCCGAGGCGCTAACAATATCGTCAGATTGTACATTTGAAAACTTGAAAGTGGCAACAATCGAAAACGGGATCTACGCAGGTGGACCCGCGCTTACAATCGCATATGTGCCTCCGTATGCAAATATCGATATCGATGGTACCTACTTCGACAATAGCGCTCGATTTGTCGAGGGCTCTAAGCATAGTGACGGTGGAGTTATGCACTTTTCCACCGTGGATGGCGTGGTTAACATCCAGGGGTACTATTACAACAATGTGGCCAACCAGGGCGGGGCCATATTCGTCGAGGAGTTAGTTGGCACCATGTTCATCAATGGCCATTTCGAAGCAAATCAAGCAATTGATGACGACTACGGCGCCAGAGGTGGAGCTTTGAGGGTTGTCAAACTATTCGCAGATTCTCAGTTACAAGTCACTGGAACTTTCAAGGACAACCGTTCGGCCGGAAAAGCAGCAGTACTCGCGCTCAATATTGTTGCAGATCGAGCTGTCGCTTACCTCTCGGGCAAGTTTGAGGGCAATATAGCATCAGGAGATGGAGGTGTCATTAGCGTATGGTCGTCCACGTCCATGAAAGGCGCGCTCGTAATCGATGGCAATTCGCAATTCAAGGGCAATACTGCTACAATAACAAATGAAGAGCCAGGCAGCAGCCTCATATATGTAGAGCGGCCGCGAATGTATTATTCTGAAAACGATTGGAGTGGATCTCGCATGATCGTATCAGCGGCGCGAAATCAGGTGGTTGATGTTGTCCCGAAAAGGTGGTAGAACAATCATAACTCGCAACGCATTTTATCTATACCGAAATTAAGAAAGGCTTGCGCATTCAGTGATAAATAATAGTACTATTTTATTAATATAATAATATAAAAAACAAACGAACAAACAATTCAGTATTTAAATTACGGTACCGATTCAGTCACACATGATTGCTTAGGCACTCTTCTCTTACTCCTAGGAATAGATCTGGTAGTAGCTCCGCAGTTTCAAAGCCAATTTGTACGTCCTTGTTTGCGTCTAAATACCTTTAATGATCAGATAGACTAGTACTAAATAAATATAACTCAGCTCTCAGAGCAAATTCGAGCATATACCACCCTTTGTCTTTACCAAGCGCAACACTTATTGCACGTCCACAGCTATATCAGTGCGCCCATCTAAATCCGTTGCAGCTGTAACCACCTCAAATTGGGTGACTCAGTCCAACAATGATACCAGATGGGGGCCCGTCCGGTAGGTTAACTGTTAGAACGAAGCAAATCAAAATGTCAGTATTATTTTGAAGATACCTTTAGGATACGTCCAGCATCGGTGTGATGCATTACACCAACCGCATAAGTCACAACCTAATTCAGTCGAATGAAGCAACTTACATGGTATAGCTGGGTATGGAATTGGTCGCGGATATTTCCGTTCCGCAACCAAGAGCACACTATATGTTTGTTCCATGAGTCTGGGAAGGTCCTCCTGTGTAGTCAGAAAAGCCAACGATGTTATAATTTACATTAAGAAGAGGTGAAAAGGGGTGTAACTCTTCAATGTAAGGCTCAAAGGGCGTTTTTTTTCCGCATCAAATTGTTTGTGACACGTGCGTGGCAAGGAACACGTAGCGATCGTACGATAAATTGCCACTGCCAATCAATGCAACAATCAGAAAAATATATATATAATCCCGCAAACAGTAGACTCAGGTCATACTAGCAGGTTTACTGGTAATAGCGCTTAAAAGTGGAACTGAAACTTCAGCTTCTATATGCACATACCGGCTTCCGTTCTTTTTCGGAAAAGGTGTCGCACATTGGTCCTTAGATAGTCTTCGCCGAGAGGATAATTCGGCGCAAGCAGCATAATCTATTGAGTTATGCATGAAACCATCACGGAAAAAAAAGTGATTAGTAACGATTAAGCCCTGACAGAGCGTGCCCAGTCCTTCTTCACACAGTGCGGGCGCCGATTGTAACTTAAGAAAACAAACGCAAAACCGAATTTTAAATACCATACACAATTAAAAACCATGATTCCAAACAAGCAGCACACCATCGCGACAGCTATCAGTCAAGATCACCAGACTATACATTCCCAAACAAATGTAAAGATTATGTGAGTTTTAATCCGCGCTCAAGTCAATCACACGAGCCACATACTCGCTTATACAGCCCCAGAACGGTCTTCGGCCTGCCATATGTCATAGTTTCGCCCTTGCGCCTGCGATAGTTATGAAGTAAGCCCCGTTTTAGATTCGAGTATTCATAGTAGTTCTGGTGCAACATGCATTGACGATGAAGGCGGCCAAAATCCAGACAAAAAAAAAAAAGATACATGCTATGATAGTGATTGCCCGGCATATTGAACAGAACATCTAACTTGGAAGTTGTAGTTGCTCGCAGCCAAGAACAGAACACAACATCCAACAACCACTTCCATCCTATAAATTCTCGATTGAAACCATTATTTAAATAAAAACAAGGTACCGATACAATCATGCTCGCAAGCCTTTATACTTGTCCACAAAATGTACAAGATATACACTGGTACTCCATATGATTGGGACTAATAGATCATGAAAAAAAAAAAAAATTGTTATCATATAAAT
>LUCW03002516.1:0-11463 GCA_001586965.3 Sphaeroforma sirkka | reverse complement strand
CCCATTAATTTTTTTTTTCAAAACAATATTTTTAAAAATATCAATTTTTAAAAAGTATAATTGCATACGTTAAAAAAAGTGGTAAAAAACTAAAAATACTGTACATAATTTCAAACTAAAGACACTCTATGTAAAAGCATTGCATATTTAGAATCGGATCTCAGAATTCAGAATTGAGAATCGGGTCTCAACGACTCGTCCTTTCGGGTGCTTTTGCTCAACGCTCGGGCCTCAGTCAGAAATAAATAGATTCCTTGGTCGAACAACAGGACAAGTCAGGTGAAATGCATTTTTTGAGTCAAAAGGCAGAGTTTTCCGTATCATGGAGAATTGCCTGTTCGTCCGAACTGCCTTTCGACCGCAACATCACTCTAGGGAGCATGTCTTTTCGCTTTATTTTGTGTTGATGCACTGTCGTCACAGTCTATCTTTAATCTGACATATGTAAATGCTATGTAGTTGGCATATGTACTGGCAATAGTGCCCATATGCATCATATGCATGCTAAAACGATCACTTTTAAAGGAGTTTATGACTTGTGTACCGACTTATGTACCCCGTTGTGTTTTTTTTTTGATGTGGTGATATTCGTTCGAAGAATATTCGTCAGTGCTTTAGTCGGTACATACAACAAGCCTTCCTACATATCGGCCGGGAGAGCGAGTTTGGACCTCAAAATACTACCAACATCGTAGCAACAACTCATCGAATCATTGTTGACACAACTTCTATGAAAGAATTTATCAAGCACGCAATCTAATTTGCGCGTGGTATGGACGATAGAATACAACACGGGCCTTTGTACACATCACCGCATTGAGTGGCACGTATCGATTAGTCCGTCCATGCTTTCCTATGAAGTCGATTCGCTCCAAAACCGCTCTATTCGACGACTTGTGCTACTGGGGCATGACAATGAGCTGACACAAGGTCGAATTCTAGTCGGAGACGTTTTTTATTTGTCGAAGGAAAGGTCTAAGTGGATGACCAGTTTTGTCTAACTGGAGTTCTTGCTTTCGCACGTATGATGATTAGAAACTAGACTCGAGTGAAGAATTGTATATTTCAAGGTACAGTGCTATAGTTTAACTCCGAAGTCTCCGGAAAATTAAGCGATTGTGATGTTAGTTCCCAAAACGACTGATAGTATTGCAGGTGAAAAGCAGTGTATGTACTTGACTAGATTAAAATAGCGTTGTCTTTCTAGAAACTGAGATTGGCTCCGATATTACTGCTCCGATATTACTACAGGTTGAGGCTTGAGCTGCAGTTCCAGTGGTTACCGAATCGCCTCGAAATCTCGTTTTAATTGGGTAGAGGTGTCCAATTCATACACCTGTAACAATGTAATGGTGAAGAATAAACACCAGAGAAAATCAGTCAAGACTACGACCACGTGTGGCCAATTGCCGGCATAACCTAGCCCAACACAATGAAATTCCCTATCGCACAACACTCGAAACAATCATACCAAAGGCGCATCTTGATCCATCACTGTATTTGGAATGGACCCCCCATGTCATAGTCGTCTTGCTGTCAGGGTCCTTTCGATCCTTGTAGCGAAGATTCTACAGGGAGCCAGTAAAATAAAGTCAGGGTTGGAGATTGCAATTTATACCCAAAGGATAGATCGAAGTAAACTATACACCATACATGCTCAGTCGTCTAATATCACGGCCATGTAACACACGATTGAAATTTTGGCACGTGTCCATACAAATGATACGTCCATAAGCTCACCTCACTGTGGAACATCCAGAAGTGCCCATTGTGGGATGCCTGTAAGCAGGTTGAGCAAGGTTTGGTGACGTGATAACCCATAACGTTACCGCAGCATAGACAGGCGATATCCTTGATTCGGCAAAGGCAATTTTTGGTCACGTAGTCTTCTCCTACTAATCCTACAGACTACGAAATTTTAAGGATATTGGAGACAATTAAATCAGGAATATTTCTAGAGCGCCGTACAGATATACAGAAAAAATCAGGGCAAAATTCTCCCAATTTAAGATGCTGATATTTCAGTAAGACACATGACGAGGCACGTGTGTAGTAACTGATTTTGCAAATACAAATACAAATATGCTGAACCAGCTATGAATGCAAATGAAGAATTGTAGACAAACTGTATTTATCATATATTTCGTACTTGACAGGCACTATTTGAGTTGTATGTAAACAAGATACCCAAAACATATACGTAGGTATATGTCTGAATCTAAAATCCATGTGCATGTACATACACGGGTGTAATTAGAAGTACGGGAAGTATCTGTGGAATGCGATTCATAGACACAATGCATCTTTATATGAATGTTTATCAAATATACAGACATAAATATCAATAAAACCTTTCCCAAAAGCACAACTTACACTCCAGAGAAACGTATACATATTTAAATTTACTAAATGTTTCGGCATGTGTATTAAGATGGGATGCGTCGGCACACACATAAATATAACTATCGTTGAACACATTCATTTTTATTTTCAATCGCTCAAAACAATCAAAAGTTTACAATCATAGTCACATGCGTATGATTCAATTCATAGCACACCGATTTGTTCTGCTCATTTAATCTGTAGCAAGCTTGCAAAAGCCAACAATCAACCCACTATTCGAAAGGCAACACTGCACACTTTACACACACCACAAACTGGGAATGCAACGTACCTTCTTCGGAGCTATGTCCGTAGAAAACAGTTCTACGTTCGTATCACCCAGCAGAATTGCGCGCATACCCCGGCGCGACAGAAATGAGTCGCAGTGTATGCAAAAAAGTTCTCGTACGATCTTGGTCTGTTCGAGTGGCAGGTTTTCAATCCCAAATCAAATAAGAGCATTAGATAAGTAATCAACGGTTTTTGAAATGGAGTACTAGATAAAATGAAGATCTGCATAAAATAACATAATTCGTTCAATGAAGATATTATGAAGCACAAAGGAAAATGATAAAACCGAACACATGGTTCATTCACAATTACCTGCGAATCTGGTTGCATTCGGCGGGATGTTTGCATATATCTAGATGTTACAGGCTCTGTAGGTCCCACCGGCCTGCCGTTCACCATCGTCACGCTGGTGTAACCTATGTAGGCCTAAACATATGAAAAAAGGGGGGAGATTGAGCCTAAAAACAGGTATCAGGCTCCAGGAATCACTGAATAGACCACATGATTATGCGACAAGATCAATGTATTGATAGATTGCTCCAGCCTAACACAAACAAGCAGAGCTGCTAGCCATAGCAAAAAGTCATGCACTTGGCCGCGCTATATATGGAGAAAGGAATATATATATATATATATATATATATATATATATATATATATATATATATATATATCTATATATATATATATATATGTGTGTGTGTGATGATGTATATATGTATATATATATATATATTTATTTATATATATTATATAACTATATATAATATATATATATATAAAATAAATGATGTATATATATATGTATGTATATGTGTATATGTATATTATATATATATGGATGATATGACATGATATATATATACGCATGATATATATATATATATATATATTATTATATGCAATATATATATATATGGTTAATATTAATGTATATATATTATATGATGATTATTGATGACATGATGATGATGATTGATGATGACGTTGTTGCTATGCGCGTGCACATAGCATGTAATATTATATATTGGCAATATATTATAATATATTATAACATGTAATATTGACATACATGCATACGCCATACGCATTGCGCGCGATGATGTGATGCAATGATTTGTGCGTGTTGTGCGTGCGCTAATGCACGCGTAATGTATCTGTAACATACGCATTATTGTTATTATATGTATATATGCATATAATAGCAATATATTATTATGTATGCCATATATTGTATTATTATATGCATTATATGTATAATATGTATATATTGCATGTATGTATTGCCAATATTACATGTATATTATATGTATATATATATGTAATATAATTATTACATATGTATATAATTATTGTATATAATTATGTATATATGTATATGTATGTTATACACATACATATATATTATAATAATATTATAATATATTAATATATTATTTATATACAATATTATTAATATTAATATTATATTAATTATTGCTAGCACTATATAATATTACATGTATAATATATGCGCATATACATGCATGACTATACAATATATATATATGTACGATTACTGGATATATATATATGTATATATATATACTGTATTGTGATGATTTATTGCTGTGTATGTATTACATATATATATGCATATTATTACGATGCTGTATATATACATATATATATACGTGCAATGACATGTGTGCATGTATTATATGCATACATACATGTAATATATATATATATTATTATATATATATATATTATATATATTATATATATATTATATATTATATATATATATATATATACATGTATAGTATGTTGGAACGTTTGTACGAACGATTATATATCTAAGAGTGCATGTCCGTGTGTCTTGTGTTTCTGTTTGTGTCTGTGCGTCCGTGCGTCCGGTGCGCGTCTGTGTCTGTGCGTCCGTGCGTCCTGTGTCCGTGTGTCTGTGCGTATTGTGATGCATGCATATGTGTGCATGTGACTGTGTGAATTGTATATATACATACATTACACGTGTGTGTGCGTGTTGTGCGCGTGCGTGATTATGTATGTAATACATGTATGTAATGCATGTGTGTGTATGTACGTACGTACGTACGCAATGCATGTATGTATGTGCATGCACGTATGTACGTGTAACGTGTATGTATGTACGCACGTACGCGCGTACGCATGCAATTGCGTAATTTGTATATATGTATATATGTATGTATGTATGCATTGTATATGATATATATTATATGAAATATGTTACATATAAATTATTATATATATATATACATATTATGCGTTTGATGATGATGATGATGCGTGCGTGCGTGTGTTGTGTGCGTATGTGCGTAATTGACGTGTGTGTTGTGTTCACGTGCGTCCGTGTGCCCCTGTGATGTGAGTAATCCATATATTATATATATATATATATTATATTATTATTACGCATGTATATGCATTATTACATGTATATATGTATGTATGCAAATATATGTATATATATATATATATATATACATATTATTATATATATATATATATACATATGTATGTATTGATGTATATTATTTATATTATTATTATTATAATACGCATACGCGCATTATATATTGATATCCATCATATATATATAATAACAATACCATATATATATATATATATATATATATAACATATATATATATATACATATATATATTATATATATATATATACTATATATGATGATTATTATTATGATGATATTATGATTATGTGCGCGTGTGTGTGCGTGCGTGTGTGTGTGTGTATGTGTGTACGTGTGCGTGCGTGTGTGTGTTTTTTTGCAGGCGTGTATGTGTTTTGTATGATGTATATGTCTGTCTGAGTGTATCTATGTGTGCACATATATATATATATATGTGTGTGTGTGCGTGTGTATGCTTGTGATTGTGTGTACACGCGTACGTGCATATGTATGATGGTTGGATGTGTGTATTGTAACAATGTGCTGTGACACTTATGTATATAATAGTATGTTCGAGTGCAAGTAGATGCTAAAAACGATGAGAGATCGTGGTCCTTTCGACTCATGTTTGTTACGTATATCCGAATCGAACTACAATACAGATAGTACGATGAACGCAAAGAGGGCAACTATAAAATATTATATTCGTATCTTGAAAATTAAAACATACAGGATCGAGGTAGCTTCTTTGATTTCGATTCTGCAGTAGAGCTGGGAGGGAGAATAAAGTAAGGTTAATATTAACTAAATTGAGGGCAATCCGTATACATGACCTGCAGCCGCTGGTGGTAGCAATAAAGGAACTCTTTTGAATATAGTTAAAAATCCAGTTTAACAATTCATACCGTTAAGTGTGTCGTGGTGTGGTACAGACCTCTGTCGACTGCTAGGATACCCTCCTTGGGCGGCGGCGTGCATTATTAAACTTCTACAACCTCTCTGTATTTGCTGCTAAAAGGTGAAACACCCTTTCCGTTATAGTTACCAGCTTGTTACCTATAGTCTACTGCAGCTGGGCCTAAGCCAAGTAGCTGTGTCTTACGACGCACACCGATCTGCGAAACAGCACCCTGCTCCTGGAATAGAAGAGACAGTCGACACAACTCTTCTTTCTTTAGTGTATCTTAGACTGGCCTTGAACATGTGTGCTATCTTGCAAAGTTCGTCCGTATCTCAACTACTAGCAAGTGGTATTGTTCCAGAAGATATCAATAATAATCACTACTTAATTAAAAACAGACGTGCTACTTTTTACAAGACGCAGGTATCTCATATCTAGTTTCAGATGAAGTAAAATGCTTCAAATAGTTCGTATCTCCCCATTCGCCCCAGTATGTAGGCTGAGTATGTATCTGCCCAGTATCTATGTTCATTCAAGCTACTTTAAGTTTTTTTAAATATCATATAATAATACAGTACGAGATATATTGCTCATATAGACGAAATAGTAGCTGTATAATAAATTATGAGATACTGTATACCCCTCCTGGGCCCTGGCCACTGGCTGGAGCTTCGCCCAGAGTCAGCCCTGAGGCCCCTGTCTCGGCTGTTCCATAAAAATATTTACAAAAAGAAACCTAGAAGAAAAAAAAGTGGATAAATTCGTTGGCCTATTTTATTGGTCGCGCAGTATTCCTTTTCCACCAATTGGAAATAATTATAAGTGAAAACACTCAGCTGTAGAATTTCAAACATGCTCTTGATTAGCACTTGTGTTTTATAACATTCGTAAACAAAGTATACATTCGCTCTACCGGCTTTTTCAACAATCACGCTCATTTGCAGACGATAATTTACAACATTTTCTAGGTGTTAGGTATGTCGTTTTCTATAATATACAGGAGCATCCGCAATAAAGTACTATGGCAAATTATGAAATGCCAGCTAGATCTTCGGTATAAAAAACAAATCAAAGCGCGCATATTTGCCTTTTTCGTCAATGGTAGAAATTGTAGAACAACTTTTTATACATTTTTGATTTTATTTTATACTAAACAAATATTGTTTTATTTTTAAAAAAACAAATATAACAGGGCCTTAAGTCTTCTCCCTATCACCCCGGGGCCTGTGGCGCCGTGGCGGGTGTGGCCTTGGGCCCGAGGCCCTGGACTGGTGACTGGTCTGTGTGACTGTTACTGTCCTGGTTGTCAGTAGTTTGATATCCAGGGCCCAGGCCCATTGGCCCCAGACCCCTAAATAAATACATCTGTACTGTTCTTGAGACTTGAGTTCTTGGACTTGACGAGTTGACGACCTGACGTGCTTTGATTTCAAAAACAAGTTATTTACTCTGATAATGAATTAATTACCCTGTATTTACATAAATTACATACAAACTGATAAATGTTTTTTAAAGAAAAAATATATCGAGCTATGTACACTACAGTAGTATGTACACGAGTTACTTATAACCTCTGAACTTCTGACTCTGAGGAGGTGTCTTTTACGGGCTCGGATTTATGTTCGGATTTTGGGGGGGGTGAACCTGTCTTTTAACCATGTCCAAGATGAATTTTCGGACTATTTCTTTAAAATGGACGAAATCCGTTTACGTACTACTCAATCACAAAGCTCTTGTGAAGTTCAAGACATTTCCTAAATTCCAGTACGTATTTGAACCGCAAAAGTGAGTTTCCGCAGAAAAAATGCGAATTCCGTAAATCAGCTCCAAACGAAAATTGTATGATGCCCTCGAAAGTTTGCCCTCGTTCGGACTGATGTTCGGATCTTTTTTCGGATTTTTTTGCTTTATTTTTAAATTCTAGTATTAGCCTCCACCCATTGGTGTAGCGAGAATCCGAACATAATCCAAACATCAATCCGAACCCAAGACACCCGCGCGGCCAAAAAAGTCAAAACCGGCTTTTGTCTTTGTGTAAAATGCCGAAATATTTCAGAGTAAATATTCAAGAGTCAGTGCGAATCTATCGTTGATCGGCAGAGGCAGTTCTGCTACAACAATAAATAAAGTCCTCGTCATGTGGCAATGATAAAGCGCGCCCAACGACGAAAGCATAAAACAACGAGCGCAATCTTCAGTGTACCTCATCTTCATCCATCTTATATCAAAAAACATACACTGGGTACGAGAATATGAGATTCATCCCATATCTTGTGAGCACTGCCTGCATAGGCTATACAGCAGCGCAATCCGTGCCATCCCCAACACCTGCGGCCTCATTGCTACCAGTGCCCCCAGCGCCCAGCCGACCTTCAGATGATTTGGTGAATTCGAGTCTGCGAGTCCAAGTTTGCAAATGCGGTGGTGCAGTAGTAAACGAAGTTTGCTACGATACTCTGGAGAAAGCCGTAAACGAAGCAGTAAATGATGATTATGTCTTCATTGGCGGCACACACTATGTAGATAAGCCTATCCAGTTTACATACGACTTGAACTTTGTGGGTGTACTATGCTCCGGTGATCGTGCCAAACTTGTGGCTAAATTCGATCGACAACGAGGAGCTATTCTGGAAGCAGTGCGCTATAACGAGCAAACCATTCTGCTCGCCAACCTAGACTTTACAGGCACCTATGGCAATTCAAATTCTGGTTTCCACACCAGAGGGCAAGCCGGGGCCTCGGGTGGACAACGGGGTCTCCCTAGGTGTTTACAACACAAACTTCTACGACATGAGCAGCAAGCGAGATGGTGCAGGGATATTCATAGGTGTGGCCGAGGCGCTAACAATATCGTCAGATTGTACATTTGAAAACTTGAAAGTGGCAACAATCGAAAACGGGATCTACGCAGGTGGACCCGCGCTTACAATCGCATATGTGCCTCCGTATGCAAATATCGATATCGATGGTACCTACTTCGACAATAGCGCTCGATTTGTCGAGGGCTCTAAGCATAGTGACGGTGGAGTTATGCACTTTTCCACCGTGGATGGCGTGGTTAACATCCAGGGGTACTATTACAACAATGTGGCCAACCAGGGCGGGGCCATATTCGTCGAGGAGTTAGTTGGCACCATGTTCATCAATGGCCATTTCGAAGCAAATCAAGCAATTGATGACGACTACGGCGCCAGAGGTGGAGCTTTGAGGGTTGTCAAACTATTCGCAGATTCTCAGTTACAAGTCACTGGAACTTTCAAGGACAACCGTTCGGCCGGAAAAGCAGCAGTACTCGCGCTCAATATTGTTGCAGATCGAGCTGTCGCTTACCTCTCGGGCAAGTTTGAGGGCAATATAGCATCAGGAGATGGAGGTGTCATTAGCGTATGGTCGTCCACGTCCATGAAAGGCGCGCTCGTAATCGATGGCAATTCGCAATTCAAGGGCAATACTGCTACAATAACAAATGAAGAGCCAGGCAGCAGCCTCATATATGTAGAGCGGCCGCGAATGTATTATTCTGAAAACGATTGGAGTGGATCTCGCATGATCGTATCAGCGGCGCGAAATCAGGTGGTTGATGTTGTCCCGAAAAGGTGGTAGAACAATCATAACTCGCAACGCATTTTATCTATACCGAAATTAAGAAAGGCTTGCGCATTCAGTGATAAATAATAGTACTATTTTATTAATATAATAATATAAAAAACAAACGAACAAACAATTCAGTATTTAAATTACGGTACCGATTCAGTCACACATGATTGCTTAGGCACTCTTCTCTTACTCCTAGGAATAGATCTGGTAGTAGCTCCGCAGTTTCAAAGCCAATTTGTACGTCCTTGTTTGCGTCTAAATACCTTTAATGATCAGATAGACTAGTACTAAATAAATATAACTCAGCTCTCAGAGCAAATTCGAGCATATACCACCCTTGTCTTTACCAAGCGCAACACTTATTGCACGTCCACAGCTATATCAGTGCGCCCATCTAAATCCGTTGCAGCTGTAACCACCTCAAATTGGGTGACTCAGTCCAACAATGATACCAGATGGGGCCCGTCCGGTAGGTTAACTGTTAGAACGAAGCAAATCAAAATGTCAGTATTATTTTGAAGATACCTTTAGGATACGTCCAGCATCGGTGTGATGCATTACACCAACCGCATAAGTCACAACCTAATTCAGTCGAATGAAGCAACTTACATGGTATAGCTGGGTATGGAATTGGTCGCGGATATTTCCGTTCCGCAACCAAGAGCACACTATATGTTTGTTCCATGAGTCTGGGAAGGTCCTCCTGTGTAGTCAGAAAAGCCAACGATGTTATAATTTACATTAAGAAGAGGTGAAAAGGGGTGTAACTCTTCAATGTAAGGCTCAAAGGGCGTTTTTTTTTCCGCATCAAATTGTTTGTGACACGTGCGTGGCAAGGAACACGTAGCGATCGTACGATAAATTGCCACTGCCAATCAATGCAACAATCAGAAAAATATATATATAATCCCGCAAACAGTAGACTCAGGTCATACTAGCAGGTTTACTGGTAATAGCGCTTAAAAGTGGAACTGAAACTTCAGCTTCTATATGCACATACCGGCTTCCGTTCTTTTCGGAAAAGGTGTCGCACATTGGTCCTTAGATAGTCTTCGCCGAGAGGATAATTCGGCGCAAGCAGCATAATCTATTGAGTTATGCATGAAACCATCACGGAAAAAAGTGATTAGTAACGATTAAGCCCTGACAGAGCGTGCCCAGTCCTTCTTCACACAGTGCGGGCGCCGATTGTAACTTAAGAAAACAAACGCAAAACCGAATTTTAAATACCATACACAATTAAAAACCATGATTCCAAACAAGCAGCACACCATCGCGACAGCTATCAGTCAAGATCACCAGACTATACATTCCCAAACAAATGTAAAGATTATGTGAGTTTTAATCCGCGCTCAAGTCAATCACACGAGCCACATACTCGCTTATACAGCCCCAGAACGGTCTTCGGCCTGCCATATGTCATAGTTTCGCCCTTGCGCCTGCGATAGTTATGAAGTAAGCCCCGTTTTAGATTCGAGTATTCATAGTAGTTCTGGTGCAACATGCATTGACGATGAAGGCGGCCAAAATCCAGACAAAAAAAAAAGATACATGCTATGATAGTGATTGCCCGGCATATTGAACAGAACATCTAACTTGGAAGTTGTAGTTGCTCGCAGCCAAGAACAGAACACAACATCCAACAACCACTTCCATCCTATAAATTCTCGATTGAAACCATTATTTAAATAAAACAAGGTACCGATACAATCATGCTCGCAAGCCTTTATACTTGTCCACAAAATGTACAAGATATACACTGGTACTCCATATGATTAGGACTAATAGATCATGAAAAAAAAATTGTTATCATATAAATAAATATAATAATATATACACATATGTATCTTTATCT
>LUCW03002515.1:17500-22791 GCA_001586965.3 Sphaeroforma sirkka | reverse complement strand
TGCGTGTGTCCATCTGATCGAGTATATATATATATATATATATACTTTTCTTCCTTATCAGATTGTCGCGTTGCATACGTTCCGAATGCTGTATTACCTCACGGGGGAATGGCAATTGACTTTGTGTGCGAGCGGTAATGGCGTGCGCATGGAATGTGTTTCACGGTGTTGTCTCCTAGTGTAAATCCGGTTCTACCAATCTTACGCCTGGTAGTAGTATAACTTGTTGTCAGTTTTGTACCTAGCTCACTTTGTGTGAATTGTTTGGCTCAAGTGCCTACTATCTATTGAAGGGAGGCTCTCGAGTTATCGAGCGATCCTTTTAGTATTCTACTTCTATACGACAAGCCAATTGATCTGAACGGGGTTCTCTTCTGCAGATCTTTTCGGGTACGGCCAACCTTGAGTTGACGCGGAGCATCTGCAAATGGCTCAATACATCTGTGTCGAAGGCGAAGATCAAGAAGTCGTTGAATGGAGGTAAACATTATATATATATATATATATATATATATATATATATATATATATATATATATATATATATATATATATATATATATATATATATATATATATATATATATATATATATATATATATATATACATATATATATATATATATATATATATATATGTATATATACACATATTGTTATTGTTATTGTTATTGTTATTGTTATTGTTATTGTTATTGTTATTGTTATTGTTATTGTTATTGTTATTGTTATTGTTATTGTTATTGAAGTTGTTATTGCCATTGAATTGACTGCAGCACCGTTTAGACATTGTTCTATCTGCATACTCAACAGCCTAAGACTTCCTATGTAATGAGTCTCAACCACTCTCCGTACATTCGTAAGTCGCTAGTAGCGCTCGTACCATCCTCGGCTGAACACTTCTCATCATTACTGATCCACTGGCATGTACACAGCATGTATTAGTTCCCTTAGCCAATTAAACATTGTACGTGAACGTAGGCCCAACATATCACGACCAACTTTAAATGAGCCGGAACTAACATGCGGTTGTGAACCTTATGTATGTATGCCAAAGATAGGGTCACTGGCAAATGGATGTGATTTACGTCGTCACTGACTCTTCATTGTGCGTGTATCGCGGCACGTGCCGTTCACTTCATCCCTACCATACACGTACCGTCTTTACATGTTTCTTATTTACCCACTACTACTAGTGATCCCTTGGCTGTGTTTTTCTAATACTGCGTTATTCTCACATATTGGGAGTCTTGTTCTCTCATTGCTACGGGTGTTACCTTGACTGTATTATTCTACCACGGTGTTATTCTCTCACCTATTCTGACGATGCTTGCCGTACTGTCCGTTTGCGCTCTCCTCAGAGTCCGATGTGGAGATTCTCGATTCTGTGCGCGACATGGATGTGTACATCGTCCAGAGTGGATGCGGGTAAGTTTAGGGGTTTTTTCTAGTGTAAGTGCTTTAGATGAAGGCTTCAATCAGAAGTGATTGCTCAGAGAGGCTTGCAGTGCATGCGATAGCTTTGGGTGGTCACATGGTTATAAGTATTCTCTCAATGAGGTGCATGATCTGCGTATGAGTCATATCTGTGGCGAAAATTTCTTTTTTGTTGCTTTTTTTTTTTGCTTGTTGTTGGTTCGTATGGTCCGATGGGTCAACACTAAGACAATATCAGGTGCGAATATATACATACGGTGGTGTCTGTATCAGTATCGGTTGATATAAGTTATATAAACGTGGTTTATACATATTTGTATATATTTTATATGCGTGGGTTATACAGATTGATATAGGTTATATATGCGTGGGATATACAGACTTATACATGTTTTATATGCGTAATTTATACAAATCTTTATTAAGTTTATATGTGTGGTATACACAGACATATAGGGTTTATATGTGTGGTTTATAAGACTTATATGTTATATATGCGTGGGTGATACAGACTTTATGACTTATATAAGGCTTATATGCGTGGTAAATACAGACTTATATCAGGTTTATATGCGTGGTTTATACCGATTTATATGAAGTTAATGCGCGTGTTATACAGATTTATATATGGTTTTTATGCGTAATTTATACAGAAATATAAGGTTTATATTCGTGGTCTATATAGACTTATATGAGGTCTATATGCGTGATATATACCAATTACGTATGCTATATACGCGTGGGTTATACAGGCTTAGATAAGCTATATAAGTGTGGTTTATACAGATTCATAGTAGTTACATATGCATGGTATATACAGACTTATATAAGGTTTACATACGTGCGTTATACAGATTTTATATATTATATATGCTTGGTTTATGCAGACTTATATAGGTTATATATGCGTGCTTTGTACAGACATTAGTTATATATGCCTTGGTTATACAGACTTATATATCGTTTATATGTGCAATCTATACAAACTTAAATAAGGTTTACATGCGTGGTTTATACACTTATGTATAAAGTTTATAAATGTGGTTCATATATATTTATATAAGGTATATATTCGCGGTTTATACGACTTATACGAGATTTTATGTGCGTGGCTTATTCAAACTTATATATGGTTTATACACGAAATTTTTCCAGACTTGTATAAGATTGTATGTGTTGTTTATACATAGATATGCGTGGGTTATAAAAATTTATATAAGCAAAAAATGCAGAAATAGTCAACTACATGTGGTGTTCCTTAGTTCGTTATGTGTGGTACACACATTGACTGTAGCAGAACATGTTTGTCGATATGCTAAAACGTGGTCATAGAATACATCACCAAATGTTTATCATGTACACTGAAGCGGTTGAGGCACGTTGTGTTTATAATAGATTGAAGATCGTGTGCAATGTGAGAAGCTATCACGCATCAATCACACATATTAACACAAATACGTATATATATATATATTTGGTATGTTGCCTGTGTGTATGTATGTATGCATGTATGTATGCATGTATGTATGTATGTATGTATGTATATATATATATATATATATATATATATATATTATATATATATATATATATATATGCATGCATATATACATATACATCATACACACATACATGCATATATATATATATATATATATATATATAGTGTTATATATATACATACACATCACACACACATCACACACATATATATATGTATATATATATATATATAGATATATGCAGGCATAAATGCGTGTTTATGTGTATGAGGATGTGTTTGTCTCTTATTAATGCCCATATATATATATATATATATATATATATATATATATATATATATATATATATATATATATATATATATATATATATATGCATATTATATATATATATATATATATATATATACATATATACATATACATACATGTGTTATTTTTTTAGTACTTTTATTATATTATCAATTCAATTTCTATTGTATGTTTGTCTTAATTGCGGAGATATGGACTATGCTCTGATAAAGCTATGACAATAGCCACATGCAGCTCTCCTCACACACTTATACATCTATCTATATATCAATGTGCAGAGATGTGAATGATGCCTTGATGGAGTTGTGTATAATGGTCATGGCGTGCAAGATGTCTGCCGCTCGGCGTGTGGTGGCAGTGGTGCCCTACTACTTCTACAGCAAACAGAGCAAGAAGAAGGAGGGCCGCAGGGGTATCCCTGCCAAACTGGCTGCCGATATGCTCAGAGTGGCGGGTATGTGCCTCTGGGGGCTCTATCTCTGGTTTGAATATGTATCTCATACGAGGTATGTGTGGTCCTTCATTGGAAGGAGATGTTCTTTGCGCACAATCGCATAGGTAGAAATATGTTTAAACCAGCGGTGTTGAAAGATACATACTTAACGGGTTAGCTAGTGAATCATATGTATAGCCACTATTGCAGGTGCCTATAAGGGTTTCCGTGTGTTGTGCAAGTACATTTGTATCCCAGAGCAGGTGAGTTTGAGTATCGAACTTCTTATGAATAAGAACCCTTTTATAGTGGGCATACGCCATTCCGAATCAATCGTTTGCAATCTCATTCAGTTGTAGTTCATGACTCAGTAGACAGATAAATATGTGTCCTACACTTGCGATTTACGTGACAAGAAACGTCTTTCCGCCAATATCCAAGTATGGGCTATGTAAGCCCTCACAGTTGTTGAGTGGTCCTGTCTATCCGCGTGTAGCCAATTGCGAAGTGGTACAGTGTTGTATGCGATAGACGTGCGTAGAGTGAATTGAGTACAGACAGTGGTGCTATTCTGGGAGCCGTTCTTGCCGGACTCGCTTGCACGGTACAAAGTATAGTCTTAGAGTGCTTGTGTGGGCTACATAGGATAGTTTTCTCGTGTGTGTGGGTGTGTATGCATACACGATTGAATATCCGTGAAGAGTAAGGCAAACCAGTGTTCAAATATATCGGCTACAACCAACATAGAAACATCGCATGTTACGGGCGTCTCGAACACCTCCACATCCTTCGATTTGATGTAGCGTGTACAAGAGAGGCACCCATGCCCACGTGCAACGGTACTTACAATCCCAACCACCCAGTCCTCGGCGGTCGCTCTAGTTTCTATACCGGTTTAAATCGCCGGATAGACTATATCATTACATAATTGATTAATTTTATTATTATCAATTATTGTTTTGTAACATACCTAGGTGCCACGCATGTGGTATGTCTGGATCTGCACGCGTCGCAAATCCAAGGCTTCTTTGAGATTCCTTGCGATAACCTGAATGTGGAGCCTTTCTTCATCAAATACGCCACCGAAAACATTCTCCAGAACGATCAGAACTATGTGATACTCGCCAAGAACGCGGGGGCTGCCAAGAGGTGTGTAAGAGGTGTGTGCAAGTGTGCATACACTGTGTGTGAGAAGAGAATACATATACATATATATATATATATATATATATATTGGTGGGAGCCACCTAGAGTCTGAAGTGTTCTATTGCGACTAAACCACGTATCTGTAGGTGATATGCAATCTAGGCCACAAAGGATCGTTCTTTCCCTGTTCTATTCCCTGCAGTCTACACACAACACTTTTTTCTGGTTTACGTTAAATACCTTTTCTGATTGGCTAGTACCTAGACCACAAATCGCCTCATCGCAAGGCAGCGTCTAAATCGCATACCCTGACTTTTCTTTTTGGTTGCTGATTGTTTAGACTGTATGTGATAGAATGTTGGGTATAACTCTGGTTCGTAATATCTCCACGTATAAAGAAGCAACAGATACATACATGCATACATCTATATGTTTTTCATACTCATACATTGATATATTC
>LUCW03002515.1:0-12500 GCA_001586965.3 Sphaeroforma sirkka | reverse complement strand
ATGGGGTTTTGACTCATAAATGGTTGTAGTTGTGATCCTGTTTTCGAATCACGTGGTTCACATATTCACTCTCAAAGCCGAGGACACGCCAGTTGTACACACAACAATACTTCTTCTGCGACAGACACATACCCTTGCAAATCACTCTGTGTACGACACAAATGACTCATCACTACAAAGAGCCCATCACTACGAATAACTGACCTAAGTGGTTCAACAGCGCCTTTCGTTTTTCACCCAGACCGATGAAGAGAGTCACCTGTTGCAAGTCGTAGATCAGCAGCGTGCAGGAGAGATATACAGTTTTAATACCCGTGCAGTGATATATAAACTGGGTAGCTTAACGATCGGAGTGCATTTGCTGGCTACAGACTGGAGATATTCATGGGTGTGCTTGTCTCGATTTAATGTGGGTTCGTACGGATAAGGATATGTGTAGGTTTCTGTGTGTCTGTGTGCGTGCGTATGCGGTCATTATGCATTATTATTCGCACTCGTAGCACAATCCATGCACAAATGCGAATAGTCTGCTAGAATTGTCTGGGTAATACCAGCAAGTATACGTATATACCAGCCAGTGTCACAAAAGGCCATACCACACCCTTACAAACACGCATGCGTGACACTTAAACCGTCCAGCTACCTCGGATTGCAGGATGTCGTTGACAGTGTGCGCTTTATGGTAGTCCTTGTGGCTCGGAGCGATCATGTGTCGTATGGGGGACATCCCTGTGTGGACGAGATTTAGAGGTCATTGTATTTGCATTTGTAATATTCATATATTTTTGTGTTGTATATGTCACACAGGAAATGTACGAGAACTAGCTTGGTTGTACCTGTGCCTGTATCGTCTGCTCGTACACTTGGAAGTGAAATTCTTACGTATGCGATGCTGATAGCTACTAATGAGCATATACTCTGAAACGTTTTGTGTTTAACGCTCGCATACCCGTCCGCGAACAATAAAAAACATACAATGGATGAAGCACTCAAAAGTGTGACACCGAAATATTAGTATGGCCCTATCGGCAGGTTCACTACTAATAGCGGAGCACTGAGTTTAGCGGAGCACTGGGTTTGTTGTTTACATCGAGAAAGGGTGCTCTGATCTATTACCATTATCAATATACCCTCCCTATGGGCTGATTCTCTGCTGTACCCTCAGCTAACAGTATCACTATTCTAATATAGCCCCCGGAGGGTAGCACAAGTCTTAACCTGGGTTTGAATATCATACCGAGGAAGGGTCCAGCTCCTGCAACACCTTCTTCCTGGAACGCCGATACCTGCTTAAGTGCCTAGTGACCACGGAAAGGGAACTAGTTAGACTGAGAAAGATTACGTACAACAGTACTACACAGAGTTTGAACACAATAAAGTTAAAAAATAGGCGACATGTATTGGAACTACTCTCTCGGTGTCGCAATATACCGATGTCGTACCAGTGGATAATTAATATTACAAAGACAGTCCGACTGTAGCGGGATACGAGTTAGCGAAGACGCGCCTGTTCCCATTTGAGTACTAGTGCCGCGTGCATGGCACTTGATACGTACCACAACCAGCTCACATACACTTCCTCGCCCGACTATATTATGATGCGATCAGATCTAGATCTCAAACCGTATCTCTAGTGAATAAGCACAGCTCTGAATGACTGAAAGTTTCGGGCCGATCTAATATTGACGAATACATTGCCATGATAACATGCGATCGTCAAGACTCGAAATCGGTTGCAGGTAGCACCACATACCCATGCCCATTGTCCATATCTGTAGTGTGCGAGTTCGTTGATGTCATCCACTCCCAGCTCCTTCCAGTAGTCGCAATCTTTCTGTTGTGTGCAGGATTGGTGCAGCTTATAAACAGCATTCATTCATAGTGTTTCGTTCGACGCCTAATGTTTCGAATCACGTAAAAGTGGGCATATTGAACAAATACATACTTGCTTTCGGTAGAAGAATTCGATTCGCACACATTTTTTAACATGTCTCATAGAATAGCTACAACAAAACAGCCGCATAGAACAATTGGTGTATCTATACATTGTGTCCCGGGTACATTTATAGCTATAAAACGTGTCCTGTCGGTTTGAACGAGCTAGAACCCGATTATGTCCTAAATGTGATTTTCCCTATATAGACGGGAGTGCGAGGGTTAATGTAATGTTTGCAACAAGTTCCAGGAGCACCTAGAAAATGCACTATAAAACAAGTATGTTTGAAACCGTTTAGCAATACAAACAGAATAAAACCACAATGAATTGCAAACCGTGACATGAAATTAGATGTTCTTGCTTCTCTTGGATACTCTGTGATAGGTACCGTTCCGATGCAACGCAAAGCCGATAGCTTTACGAACTCCAATTTGGCAGGGTCTGATTCTCGAAATTCCTGCTTTCTCTCAAAACATGAATCAGTGACGAGAAAATATGAATAATTGGATCGCGCAGACATATGACTAAAAAACCCGAACGTGCACAGGTATTGAGCTCACTATTGTCGCATGAATATATAATTAAACAGCGAAGGCTTTATTAAACCAGAGTGCACATCTCAAGTCTACTGTAGCCTTAAAAAACTATCAAGCTTATTCTGCTAGCTGTGAGTGTACAACTACGGAATGTATTCTCATTGTGCATCAACGACTTGTAGTATACACATAAATATATTCTATACCCATATTGATATACGTAGCCCGAAACAGATAATGTATACAGTATCAAGTGGCTTGAAGACTGGCAGATGATAAGGACCTATAAATCTTGGAGAGTGAAATGTATTTTTTGACTGCAAAATATCTCTCGGCGTAACAGCAAAACTCAAGAGAAATGTATGTGTGTGGTAGTCAGGGTATCTACTCCAGTCCAGTATCGTGTCTGTACTATCACACTGCACTCTGAGAATAACACTCGCGTATACCTTTGCCAGTGCCAGATTGAAATTTGGTACAGATGTTGCATTGGGAGACACGGTGGCAGTCATCATCGTGACGAACGTATGAGGTTCAAATATTGTGTGCAATATTAGATATGTGTGCATACACAGTGAAAAATACATGCGTTTATATACAACTCTGTATCTTGACAAGCGATAATGATATCTCGAAACTATGTTCACATCATAACGAAATCCAGTACTACTATTTCAGCGAATGAAATCATGCCTCGTAATTTCCTATTTCATTTTCTCATAGCCTTTCCCAGTATCATACCGTTACGCCGCCTGCGCTTGAAATTAAAATGGTGTTGAAATATTTATCTACTTTAATTCTACTTCCATGTATATGTGCTCACCGATATGTCATAATAGTCCCTGCGGACCACGTTATAGATTTCAAAGCCAGTATAGTATTATAAAACTTCATTACACAGGAGAAGTAAATATTGCAATTTTGGGCTATTGTCACTCAGTGATGTTTATTTGTAGTTTAGTCAGCAAAAGCCGTTCATGTGTCGCGGATTCGTATTAAAGATCAAATGTTTGCGTTTGTACTACAGTTGCACGCTCACTCGATTCAAACAGGCCGAACACGATGCAAATATCGATATACATCTATACAGACTCTGACTCCCAAAGTTTTCAGTGTTAGCTACCTACGTGGTATGACGGTAGTCAGTATGTGCTTGGATGACTGCTCAATTGGGTGAAGATAGATTGGCTCTCTATTAAACATACTTTCATCAAATAACACTGCTTTTACAAACCTCTGCTGATAAATTGAAATTCTGATATGATGTATCATGACGTGTCTTTTGTTTTGCCTGTGACAGACCACACCAAGACATCTCGTAGGTGGCTGAAGCTCTGGCTCCGCCTCCTTCTTCGTTCTGTGTTAACTTCAGATGATCGCTCCCTGTTGATTTCAGATGATCGCTTCGTGTTGATTTCAGGTGATCGTTCCACATAAGACCATCGTGACATCGCTGCGGCCCTTGGAGCTGGCGCATCGCAATTAGATTGCCAATAATGCTTTAGTCTAATTATACTACCTGGGGATAGCGCCTGCTCAGGATTCACCACACATGTGCTGGCAATTTGAAATACACTTTCAGGCCCGGGTTCACAGCTTCTACGCACAGCTGCCAGGAGACGTGTGTTGGATTCATCAGCACTATCATCCGAATAGGGTGGTAGACTGAACTCCTCGTCTATTGCGCTCGGTACACCAGAAACACTTACATACGCTGACAATTTCACTACAGTCATGTTGCAAGTATATGGTGAATTTCAGATTATATAAGCTGTTATCGAGTTTATATATAATTTGACTTGCACCACAGTACGAGAGATGCAATAGTGAATAATGAATTTTTTTTTAATTTAATACTGTCTTGTCTAATTTAGAAGGCTATTCAAATATGAAATACATACCAAATATTCTTTCTTGTTTTAGAAAAATATATATTATAAAAAAATAAATACACGATGAGAGCAACAGTCAAGAGAGTGACCACAAAAATTGTATAAAGTAAAATATGAGGAGTTCTCGTGGTATTGTATAATTTAGAAGGCTACGGTGGTATGTAATAATTTTTCATAAGAGTTAATTCTGTATTTTGCTCTGCTGCGGCGAGTCGAGACTGGAGCCAGGAGTAGCCAAAAAGGCATCTGGAGTGACTCCGTGACTGCCAGCGGCCAGACCCAGTGTCCCCCAGTCCTGACCGAGGAGCTCATACAAATAAACGTAAAAGTGCATACTATTTTTTTCAACGTTTTATACACGTATTTAGTATTTTAGGAAATCCAAATATATGTACATATTTAAAATTAGGCATATTATTATTTTATAAAATATGCCATATTTATGAAAAATATATGGCATATTTATATTTTTTTCTTCTGAAAATATATTTTGTGCATGTTTCATATTTATTATTTTTCCAAATATATATATGTTACAATTCTCTTGTATAATTTCCTCATATTTAATATTTCTCCTATATTTCCACATTAATACAACTTCATATTATTATGTATTGCCATAGCTTGCAATTTATTATGTATGACGATAGTTGATACTAAAAGTTTAAAACACATTGTTAAACAGTCCTTGTATATGCACAACACATATGCACAACGTAGCATAGTAATCTACTAAGTATGAACATATATATAGAGCTTACACTTGGTTTATGTACACTAAAATGGTAAAAGATCTATATAATAAATAAATCATGAGTTATATGACATGTAAACACTTTTGTAATGTCATCATTCTGAGTCATAGAACTCGACAGAGATCATTTAGCAGTGAAGCAGGAAGATATACAGTTTTAATAAGCTGCACTTGAATACTGTGCACTAGGGTGGCATATTTGGGCATGTGGGCTCATATTGTCACTGTATATAAGTCAAATAAACTATCGATCTGTGTTGATTTGTGTATTTAATATGTGTGCTTGCTTGTTAGTATTTCAACACCACAAGTATAAAACTGAAAATATTTTTTTTTTGCCACCTTTTTTTGTACCAAGAATCAATCAATTTTCAAATTGGTAACAATTTGCCACCTTTTTTGACAAAGGTGGTCAACTTGCATCGAGCGGAAACAGGTTAAAATGCAACTGACGCTATACTACTGGTACTATAGCTCTGAAATTGATAACAGAGCTCAAGGACAATACTATTGATAGGTGTGAACAATTATTTGTATGCCTGTGAACAATGAAGTTCACAATGTCCCTTCTGACAGGATATGTGACAAGTGTGGATTAAGTCTTCTGTGACCAGGATGCGCTCAGGAGACAAAATATCGAATTGACATGTATTATGAAAAAACGTTTTTCGGGTATCACCCAACTACATTAGTGTCAAAAAGGGTGTCCAACATGCGGATTTGTATTTTTGATGTTATTTCGTCCTATTTGGTATAGTTTAAAAGACAGGGTCTTTCACGCATAGTTGCGAAGTTATACAACTATATATATGGACACATATGTCCATGAAAATACACACATATATATATATACAGACGATAATATATATATATATATATATATTTATATATATATATATAATTGAAATATGGTATATTTCAGAAATGTGCCATATATACTATATACATATTCACGAAATATATAATATAATATAGTATATGAAATAAATTGTATATGCGATATTTTATTACATCAGCTATAAACCAGCTACTATACACCTGTACAATTCCTTGAATATAGCTACAAACTACAGCCATTCTGCCTATATAATTATTCTAATATAACTACAAAATACAGTCAATATACCTATATAAATCATTTGATAGAACTGCAAAATACAGGCTATATGCCTATACAATTTTTATACTACAGCCGTGAAATACTATATATTGTATTTCGCAAATATAAATATTGTAAATACATGATGGCATATTTCGTAAATATGGCATATTTCCGTTAATATGCCATATTTCATAAATATGGCAAATTTTAGAAATATGGCATATTTTTAAATACGGCATATTTCAATTTTTGTACATTATTATTTTTGCCATATTTCTGAAATAAACACGCGTATGACGTATTTTTTCCAAATTTCACATCATATTTATTATTTTATATTTAATGTTTTCAGTGCATAATAATTATTTTAAAATAATAATATGCCAACTTTTCGCCATATTTATTTTCGAAAAATATGTGTTCCTCGGTCAGCCCCAGTCTGACAGTCCCACAGCCAGACCCAGAGTCTGACAGTCTGCCACCACTCCCTCCAGTGACCAGCCGACATCTCGTCAGTTGTTATTGATGAACCTGGTGACGTGCGTCACCGACTCACAGTGCACTCGTGGAGGAGCTTGTGAGAGGCATTGGCGGTCACGTTGGACAGGCAGCGTCCATTTTTTTAAAAATGACAACAAAGTCAGAAGTCGCCAGTCGCCAGTCAGCACCCCGAGCGGCCAAGCCCCAAGGCCAATAGTGAGTTTGATACATTTAAAAAAATAAATAAATAGTTAAATTGATTTTTTAAATAAATATATAAATAAATAATATGTACAGTACATATTTAGCAGGTTCTCCGTTGGGTAGGCTGTACATACCCTGTACCTATCTAAGCTCATTACGTTATGGGGATACGGGATAACGGGATGAAGTTTAACGTAAACGCATATTTATCACCGAATGCGTAGCTGTAGAGTCCCTATTTCTTTTATTGAGTCCAGAAAGCTTTTCTCCTTTTTTAGGTGCCTAAGAGACCCCCGAGGGATCCTATATGAAACTGTTTCAAAAATAATAATAATAGAGTATCACCCTCAGGCCTCAGCTCACCCTGTGCGGATAAATATTTTATGTTATTAGCTATTTTAATACCCCCTTTGAAGAGAAGCTCTTGGAATTTGGTCTCTTCGGCGCCTCAGCCGTGTTTTATTCAATTTTGAAAAGCTATAAAGGTTATAACGTGACCAGAAGAGCCTACCTAAGTTCTAATTTTAGGACTGGTTCGTATGGTAAAATCGATATACACTTAAATGGTGAGATCCGCAAGGTGCACCTATGAGTATACAAAGGACCGTATATGGAATAAAAGTAGAACGTAAACGTATATATATATTCGATTCATAAAGGTTTTAACGGAAAACGGTTTTAGGTTAGCTCCATGTCTCTTACGTTCAACGGATTGTCATGTCGAGAGGGATGTTCAACGTCCAAAATTCCATTATTTACTACGTGAAATATTCACCACAGAAATAGCGAGCCCATTGACTTCCCATTTAGGTAAAGACTAGCCTTCAAAAGGTAATCCGTAAATTTTAGGGGCAAGATTGAAGATCCTATTTGATTTTTCAAACACACGACAACTACACATATGTGTGTGGGCGTGTGTAAATATTAGTGAGCACGTGTGAGGGAATGTGTGTGTAATTGAGTGAGCCCGTGAGAGTGAGCGAGTGATTGTGTGTGATAGTATGCGTGCATGCGGGTGTATGTGAGAGTATTTGTGAGTGAGTAGACGTGTGTATTCGTGTGCGAGTGACGTGTGTGAGTGAGTGACTATGTGAGTGGGTGTGAGTGAGTATTTACGTGAGTGAGTGTGAGTGAGTGATTACGTGAGTGGGTGTGAGTGGGTGAGTGTATGTAAGTGAGCGTGTTTATGTGTGAGTGTGTGTGGCTGAGAAACAGTGCGTATTTGTGTGTGTGTGTTGAGAGAATGTGAGGAAGAAAAGAGGAGAGGGGGGGCAGGGAGCGGGGGTCCCTCGTTATTGTGTGTATACGTGTGTGTATTTCATGGTAATAGGGCTATACATAAAGGGCGTGTACTGGTTGATTTACTACTTCTGGTCTGAAGATGAAAAAAAACCTCCATGATTATACGCCTTCAGCCCGCGCGGCGCCCCAGCCGTGTTTTATCACTAAAAGCTTTAGCTATAAAATCCCTCGAAACTTCACTTCACCCAAATAAGGAGTAAAATGATTTTTTTTAGGCCCATTTGAGACCTAGTAGATCAATATAAAAAGGCCAAAAACAAGAAACACAATGTGATACCAGCTGTAGCGGAGAAATAAGGTGAAGTTAAATAGTTACACATTGTTCGAGAACAACGAAACGAGAATAAAAATGTTCAGTTGTTTTTTTAATAAAATGGAATTGCCGAGATAGGCCGTCCAGCGCTTTTCAAAGTGTCGCCAAAATGGTTTTTGTCTAAATTTATAAGGCTATGTTTTGAGAGTAAATAGAAAAAAAACGAAATTATCCATGTATGTACTATGTAGTAGAGGGCTATGCTCAATTCGTTAATGGTATACCGAATAAAAGATGAACGGAAACTTATACTTATTTGTTTCGAAAACGTTTTTATGTAGTAGAGACTTTGGGTTTTAGAGAGTTAAAATAGGCCTACATCGATTTCATTGAATGTAAATATAAACTACAAAGTCCTCCGGACTTTAGTCCGTTGGGGTATATTTTTATTCTCTACGCTCTAGAGTAGAGGGTCATGACTACAATTATGCCGTGTTGCAATTGGTTCCAAAAAATCAAAATATGAAACAAACAACAGCAGAAAAAGCAAACCATAAAAACTACATACTCCCGTTGTTTTATTACAAAACAAGCATCAATGTTTAAAATATGTTTCTGTCAATTATTTCTTCAAATATTCTAAAGTCAGGGGGAGCTTTGCCCCTAAACCCTAAAGTGGTTCAAAACAAACTAACAACATTGAAATCTGACCCGAAAGCTTAAATTTCTTTATTAAAACCGCAATTTGTTTTCAAAATATATATTCAAAATCAATTAGACCAGAAAATATTAATTTTAAAAAAACAACAAGATATTTTAAAAACAAAAATGCGTTCGGAGCATACTGACATTTTAGTGATTTTACAGAGATCACAAGGAGAAACACATAACTAACCTCATTCCGGTGAAGTTAAAACTTTTATGTTTACCCATCTTTCACGTTTTAAAAGTTATAACTTTTTGGTGTGATATGGACCCTGTCATTTTGGGATGGTGTCTTTTTTGGGACATGACCCTCATGATGTCAACTCCAGAATTGTCCTTTTTTTTTTTTGGCGGTAACAGCAGCCCGCCTTTCTATATCCCGCCAGTTTGACTGCTTGACAGTTAGTGGCTCTGTATTATGGCTCATGCAAGCTTTGTATTTATGTATCGAGTTGATCTGCCAGTCGCCATAATGCAAAGATGCGGCTGAGTTAGTAAATGTTCATGGATTGCTACACAACGCGTGTATAGAACCTTAATAAAAAGAATCAACTCAGTCAACTTATTGCCGTACTTGCAACGTCCGATGCAAACTTTACTGATTACTCACTTTGTATATTACTCATTTAGTATGGATGATAATAAACTACTGTTATAGCTTCTAGTGATACCATACAGCCTATGACCAGCTTTCGCCTCTGCTAGATCTATCAACCACATGGAAACGTTGTGCGCACAAACCCCACAAAGTCCACAGTCTCTCCACAGTGGGACAAACGCACATACACACGTCCCAAGCCCCAAGGTAAAACAGTACAAACTACAAAGGTGTTAGAAAATCTACGAGATACTGTTTAACTGGGTACATTATTGATTCTGATTGGCTAAAAATGTATCGAGGCCCGAAATCTTTTACATATGGATAATTTTTCGAGTGCACAATTTGTAAATTTGTCATCGATATTGTCCCGTTTAAAAGACTTTTAAAACGTTGGTGTTTTTACGTTTAAGTTATAACTTTTTGCTTATACCTCCGTAACCGCATGAGGTTAGGCACATAACCTTTAAAATCATTTAAAATCCGATGATGCTGAGAACTTTGTATTATTTCATAGCCTTCTTGTCTATTTTTTAATAGGCTATGAATATTTGTACAGCACTGTTAAAAAATCCACACAAGAGTCATCATTCGATATTCTTGGAGAACAACTTTTTGTTTTTAAAAATACAGTAGTTCATCACATACTACTCTCTATTCGGAATTCTTCGAGTCTCGACAATGCCTCAATTCTGAATTCACTCTCCCCCGACTTTTGTCTATAAAATATAAATACGACACCCCCATCAGTCCGTCACTATGAGCCCTAGAGTGTTCTAAAAGCAGATTGCGGTTATGGTGCAGTTGCTTTTTAAAAAAAAGATGTTCCACCAAATCACCCATTTTGACAGGAGGCATGGGACTGGGAGTTGGGACTTGGGACATCAAATACAGACCCGATTCAAGTGTTTGCTATGTAGCGAAAATGCTTACAATGACCCGAATAAGAAAATCTCCCGGTCATCTAAGGTCCGTCGAAGTGTCACAATTTTCAAAACATCATTTCATCAGGCCTAAAAGTCTATTTTGATGTGTGATTCATATGGCCCTCATAACTGGCACCGATCGCTTTAGTAGTAGTCATACATACGTTTCTAGTCATACGCCTTATATTACATGATGCCACCAAAGACGGCGATTAAGAAATGAAGGTAAAGGTCGCAAAGTTCCAGTTCGTGGCGAGTGTAACAAGAAAAGGGTAGGCACATATTGTGATGACTGTTGTACATGCCTTTTTGACCAGTATGAAGAATTTCGAAGTCACAAATCTTTGATACAGGAGATAGGTGAGCGAAATGACGTGAGAGAGCGCTGTGATGACACATCGGCAGGATTATATAATAATGTTTTGAAGCACTAGATGGAGTTAGATTGGATACAATCAGACTGATAAAGGCTTAACGCTACTACTTGCGGAGTTTGCAAAGAATACACATCAAATCGTCGGGTGCCTGAGAATGTGTACGACATTGTTACAGCCTAGATGACGGCCAAGTAATGAAAAGATTGTTGATAAATTAACACTATGTATATAATATAGCGATGTATCTGTTTATTTATTGACGTACACAGGCTTCAAGGTTTTCAAATCGACAGCCGACTATGTGTATATGTACCATATGTGGTTGTAGGACCTAGAATAGAATGACCGCTCCCCAAGTTCAGTATTAGCCGCTCCCAAGTTCAATATTGGCCGCCCAAAGTCAGTATAAGGCAGTTTTTGCGAAACCCGATTTTAAGATTTCGAATTTCTTCAATGTGTAAATCAGCTTCTAATTTTTTATTTGGTGGAACATCTTTAAAAGCAACAGCACCATAATGAAATCACCGAACAGGACAAAATCCCTTGGACCTGAAATTTACAACAGAACGGGTCAAAACCAAATTCAACATTGTTGAACTACAATGCAATTGTACAAACCAATCGATCTTCTTTTCTTCTTGTGTATAATTTAGAAGGCTATGAAACGATATTTTTTTTTTTAATAATATTCACGAATTCACGCTCACAGGTTTAACAGAACACAAGCTCTCTCTAGAGTCTGAGGCGTTGTATTCTATTTCAGGTGATAGGTGTAGATTATGGACCGAAAACTGATACTTGACTGTGATATCGGTAAACATTTTTTTGCGAAGTGAACAAGCTTCAATAGATCGGTACTTGGGCCAAAGTACCTTTGCGAATGGAGACTTTTTGTCTATACGACAACCGTCACTATAAAATTATAAACGCGAGCCGTGACCAAAACCACGGTCCACGGGTGTCGTATATTTAGAAAGTCTCTCGAATCTCGACTTTACATTCTATGTATTTACTCTCTATTCTCTGAGGCTCGAGTTCTCGACAATGCCTCAATTCTGAATTCTCCTTGCCCCTGTGCCCCTGTGGGCTTTCCTGTGGGCCTGTGGAGCTGTGGGGTTGCGAGGCTGTGGGGCTGTAACTAAAAAATACTGTAGGGCGTAGGGACTAGGGTGTACATACATAGACTGCCATAGGCTTTGGGTTTTACTAAAAAAAAAAAAAACTGAAAATAACTAAATCTGTAAATAAAAACAAAAACAAAACAAAAAAAAGAAATTGGCACTTTTATGTATGACAATCTGGATTGCGTCATAAATTAAAATACATTTGAACAGCAATTGCAGCGAACAATCTGTTTCAAATATTGCCATGACCCCAAGAAAAAAATTGCCACAAAGTGAATACTAACGTCCGTAGGACATATTGCCCAACCTGA